>VZRO01003966.1:0-58045 GCA_013397915.1 Daphoenositta chrysoptera | reverse complement strand
TTTTTTTTTTTTTTTGACTGCAATAAAACCTCCTAGAATGTAATAAAAGGAAGGTTAGAAATTTCTTATCTCCAAAACCTAGTTTTTGTATTGTGTTCTGTAGTCTACTCTAGAGATGCCACCAAATCTGCTGCACTGCTGACCTTGCTTAGGTGAATGCAGCCTCAGCCCAAGCTGGCCTGACAGAGAACACAGTTGCAGTTATCAAAATATTAAGTGCTAAGAGGGGAAAATTTAGGATGCCAACATTTTTTTTTAGGGGCATATTCATCTGGAAGTTTGTCACTGTTCCTATTTGATCGTCCAATCGCTGTTAAATGACATTCTGTTTCAGCCATTACTTATTTTATGGGGACGGTAGAACAAAAGAAAGAAAAAATTCGCTTTTAGTTACAGAGAGAATCAGAAAAAAATCTTGATTTTTTAGCCCAGGAACTTAAGCCTATATGGGATCAACAGAAAAATTATAGATGCAAGACTTACACCTAGTAGTCTGTGTCAAAGCTAAATGAAATTATCACTAAAACAAGTTTGGAATTTGGGGACCTGGAAGAAGTAAAGAATGACAGAAATAAAATATATGGACCTGGAGATTCAGTCCTCAGATCATGGTTTTAAAATAAGCCTAAACTAATTGAATTAGTCACTTAATTAAATTAATTGAAGAACTGAAATTAATTTCCTGCTGTAATAGATTTTGTAATAGCTTCAGCTGAACAATTTATTTGCTCTGTTTGAGGTTTTTATGCAATTGATTGATTAGAGAACAATTTTTCAGTTTAACAGTAAATACCTGTAGTGGCTTGTATGATTTAATGGCCAAAGAATTCAGCTAATTTACTATGAGACCAAGAAAGACAGAAAAACATTGCATTTCAGTTGTTGGCAGTTGCTATGGCTGAGTTATATAAACACAGGGGCCAGCATCTCTCCAGGAACTGTGGCAGCACTTAGAACACTCATCTGTGCCAGGCACTTCAGACTGGCTGACAAAATGTGCTTCGAAAAGACCAGAGCCCAAATTCTCTGAATCGAATGAAAACCCTCCCAGCACCATCAGGAAATCTGGAACCAGGGTCTTTGTTTCATTATTAGATTCCAGGCAACGTCTGTGGTCTATCACATCTCAGAAGGCAGCAATTCTTGGGAAGCACTGATTTTGTTTCATTAGGACCAGTTTTGTTCAGGATTCACTCTGCCTAGATTTTAGCACAGCAAACTGCCCTAAATGTAGTTTGGTTAAATTAGTTCTGTCCTACTCTTGCACTCATTTGAAAATACATGGGCTGTGTCATCTAAACCCACAGTGCCATTTAACAGCAATGACTGCTCTGCTGAGAGTTATGATCTCTCTGTCCATGATTGCTCTTATTCCTAGCAAGTTCTGAGCACTTCTTATGAGTGTTTCAGCAAAATTCATCCAGGAATCCATCATTCTTGCTGATATCCTGCATTGTTTGTGCTTCTCTGAAACTGCATCCAGTTTTTAAAAGGAATTCAGCAATATGTCTATGGTGCTAAAATTTTTATCACTGGATATAAATAGAGTAATGGATTATTCAACTGAATCAGGGAAAAAAAAGGATAAAATAAATTCACAGTTGTCTTGTGAGCTATTTGGGAGGAATATCATGACACTTTAAAAATTACATCTCCTTCAGTATCCTAGAAAAAATAAATTGATTACCCTGCAGAGACAATAAGCTACAATAAGATCTTTGAAAATACACCTTTCTCTGTTGTTTGCAAAAGCAAAATCATGGAACCGTGGAATAGTTCAGGTTGGAAGGGACCTTTTAAGTTCATCTGCCTAAGACCTCTGCAATGAGCAAGGACATCTTTAACTAGATCAGGAGGTTGCTTAAACCCCCATCCAAAATAAGAGTTAAAATAAGAACGAGAGGACAACTACTCTATGATATTTCTTGGTAACATATAAACCTCAATTTTGCATGGGTTGTTGTCACAGAAAACAAATTATTAGAGGATTATTTATCAATGGAGAAAACCTGTAACCAACTTAGGATATGCAAGCAGTAGCAAAATACAGCAGTTTACCCTAACAGATCTACTTCAAGGAAGGAAAATAACAGTCTGATATTACCAATGCTTTGTATTCCCACAGAAAATGAATCACTGCTCCTTCACCCACTGATCTCTCATTTTGGAAACTGCACTTTCTAACTGATTGCAAATATTAAGCAGAACATACATACCAAGTGCCAAAATATTTTAATAATACATCATATTAGAGATGTAGGTGTGTGAGTGAATTCTGACAAGTGAGAACATTCAAAAAAACTGCGAAGACATTGAAAAGAAGGGAGAAAAATCGTCAAGAGGTTAAAGTACTGAGCTGTTACTCTGTTCTCCACTCTGCCACAGACTCCTGGTTTGACCTTTAGCAAACAGGTTTGTCATCAGCTTTCTCAGGTGCTAAACCAGACCTCGAATGTCTCAGCTCTCCCTCCATACAAGAAAAATGATCATTCCCTAGAAAGCAGCTGTGATGATGCATTGTGAGAGGTTTAGACACTGTGGTGATAAGCACTGCAGACAGACAAACTATAGCGAGATAAAGCTTGTTCTGTCACTCACCAAACTGTGAGGAGGTGTTTTTCTAAGTGACATTTTCATATTATTTACTCTAAAAATAGGAAATTTTTACATTTCTCCTCAACTGCACAACTGTTTTAGAGTGAGCATAGTAAACACAGATGGCTTAAAAAGCAGACAGACAAGAGTAAATGTGTAAACTCTGAGTGATGTCACACTGTGCTCACATTCATACTCAGACCTTTCCTTTGGCACTCACGTGTGCTGAGGAGGAATGTGGCTCCCAGAGGGCAGCTCTGGCCAGAGCAGGAGACAAAGATGGGCAGACTGCAGAAAAGACTCACTTTGAAGCAACTTGGCACACTTATTTTATGTCCTAAGAAAACCCCTGTTTATTTCATTGCCAAAGGGTTCTGTAAGTGCCAAAATTACATGGGCACAAGGGTGGAGAAAGAGATGAAAGAGAAACCCACTGAAAGCACAGAAAACACATCACATTGTCAGAGGGTGGAACTGGCTGCGAACTGGGAAAGGATGAGAGCAGTTCTTGATTTTGCCTTAGCACCAACGCATGGTATCACTGGGGACACGACACCGACTTTGAAAGACCTTCAGATGGACCAGTTAAAGCCTTTCTTAAGGCATTTCAGAATAAACTGTCCTGGAAACACACACTTTCTCGTTGCCAAGACCCAAACCCCCTCTGGCTCCAAGGAGAGCATTCATGGTGATCTGCTTAGGCTGCACCACCAAGGCCAAGAGACCTTCATTCCCACTGACTGATGTTCTGCTCTCTCTCCTCTAACACAGAAGCCCCCATTTATTAAGCCATCCTCTCCTTTGAAATAATGACACATTTTTAAAAGTAATCAATAGGAAACAGCCTGTATTTTAGAAGAAGTATGATTATCTAGTGATGAAAATATCCATGTCACAGACAAAAATGCTGTCACATCAGAACAAATGCACATATCACACAACCCCCTTTCAGTTGTATTTCTTCAGGTGTCAGACTTACCTCGGGAGAGAGGGTACCACTGATGGTACTAACTAAACAAACAACACTGCCATCAATTCACAAATGGAGGAATGGTAGAGAACTACTAAGAAAAAGATGTACAGCTGTCAGCTGTACAGTGATGCTCACTCACATATCGGTGTAGTTCAACACATCCTATAGAAAAAAATAACACCTTTTAATTCCACTGCAGTTCAGTAATGCTAATTTGAGCCCTGCCCGATGGTGTGTTTGGAAAAGGTATCCATGTTAGGCTGTGACTTCAGTTGTAATGTTTCAAAATGCTATTAAAGTTAATTATTAAATAACCTAACTAATTTGTCCCCTGATTTGCAAACATTGCCAAGTACAGCTTCTCTCATGTCACTCTGCACATGCATATTCTGAATTTACAAAAACAATTGAGAAGTGTTATAAAAGGCCTGCAGACCTTTCTTTCACATTCCATTTATTCTGCATCTTCTCAAGGCAAAACCAAGCACAGGTTTTCTACCAGCTGGGGTGCACTGTGTTAATTTTGATAGCACAAACAGAGCCAGACAGACAAAGCTGTAAACATGTACAAGTACTAACCAAGGTTCAGAGGAATGGATGCAGACACCTTGATATGAGCACCATAGCAACAGCCTCCAGAAAATCTTTTTAACCCTCTCTTAAAGATATAAAAGAGGAGAAAACTCTTAAAGCGTTTGAAAAGTGAAAGCCAAAGTGAAATTAAATTTAACAATGCCATTTACCTCTTTCCCTTTGCCTGTACAGAGAAACTATATTGAATGAAAAATACATTTATTTGTCAGTCTTTTAAAGGGCATTAAAGCATTTTGCTGTTTCTTGTGGAAAAAGAGAGGAACCAGAATTGCCACTGCTCTTTGAGGCTGTTTTTGTTTTCCACAGGACAAAATGGGAGCAGACAAAAATCTAAGAGATCCTCAGTTCTTGTCCAGACCTGGTAAATCAAAGGTTAGGGGAGCACTGCATAGAGAACTACTTTTGCTGCCTCTCTGGCTGTGCAGCTGCTAAAGACATCTAGGCTGTTTCTTTTTTCTTTTTCTCCTTTTTTCTTTTTCATTTTTCTTTTTCTTTCTTTCTTTCTTTTGTTTTTTCCTTCCTTCCGTCCTTCCGTCCTTCCTTCCTTCCTTCCTTCCTCTTTTCCTATTTTCCTCTTTACTTTTATCTTTCTGTTTTCTTTATTCCTCGTTCCTTCTCTTTCTCTTTTTTTCCCACTCTCTTTCCTAAAAGAAATCAAAAGGAGAGGGATGCTGCATGCAGGGAACAGTGCAGGGAAGGGACAGGACATGAAAGAGGCATGATCCAGGTAAGCAGAGTTGCAGGGCTGGGGCCAGGGTGCAGATGATGGCACACACAGCCTCAAATACACCCTGCCTGTTTCAGTCATCACTGAGGAGCAAAATGATGGTGTGGAGATGTAGCTCAGAGGGGATCACCAAGCACTTCTCAGAGATGGGCTTGCTCTTGTCAGTCCACCTCTCTTCTTCACACCACCTGAAAGATTATGGACCAAGGGAAAGAACTGAGACAGGGAACAATAGTTTTTCTTAATTTTTCCATCAGTTAAGCCTGAATCAAAGCTTGATATTTTTTTTTATTCATGTTGTCTTCCAGGTAACTTTTGATCTTGGTTGGAGCAGTAGCCTTTTGGTTTTTTCTGACAAGTTCAGAAGTTTATACTGTTGCAAAAGCATTTCTAGAATAAAGACTTGCAATTTGGCCAGCTTGGGTTTTAAGGCTCTCTGAGTCTTCTCTTCCCAGAAACTCCTTTTGTCTCCCTTTGGTGATATGCACAGCCCATTAATGAAATGCAATGCAAATGCTAAAGGATGTGCTTTCCCCTGTTGCCAACTCAGTGAGCCCTGCACAGAGCACAGGACAATGAATACAGCCCTGAGCAACAGCCCCAGGGTTGCAAGCAGATCTATTTTTAATAAAAAGCACTTGAACTTTGAGCAAATGCTACTTTTGTGATCTTTCTGGAAACTAATCAAAATTTGATTCAAGACAAGGCAACCAGAATAGCTATTTTCCTACTATCAACTACAACCAACAATTATGTTCAGACAAAACATGAAGTGACTTATGCCAGCCCATGTAAGCAGCAACTCTGAACCCAGCCCCTGCTCCTGCCTCAGTGATTACTCCTGCTAGACCAGGACATTCATTGGTATTCAGGAGCTGCTGCATGAAACAGAGCTTCAGGAGGGTTGTATCCACACACGTATTTTTCAAGCTGTTACACTCTCTGCATGCTGATTGAAACCCTTCCTGATAAGTCTATCCATGCTCCTGAATTTTAGATCTGGCATTATATTAATTTAACCTCACGGCAACGTGAACAGGTTTCTATTCACTGAAAAGAAACTGGAGTCTCATCTCTCTTTCTCCACACACATTTCACTGAAATAGTAGTGGTAGAATTGGCTGGATAGCCCTTAATTCCACAGTAACTACTTTGCAATCATATTCTTTTTTTACGTGATTACTTTCACAATAGAATTGAAAAAAAGCACCTTTGAAATGAAAATTATTCTCAAGAAATAACTGAAAGTCTCGGTAATAAAGATATTCTTTTTAATGACAAATCTATCTGAAGCTAAAGACTTTCAGTCCCTCATTCAAATTGTTGCAAGCTCAAGAAGTACATACTGCTGCTTTTTCCCCTCCATTGTTCTCACAGTCCTTCATGTTTAGGCCATTTTTGAAATTGTATCAGCTCTTCTTCGCCCCTCACTGGGAAGGGATTCATTCATCTACTCCTAACCAATGTTCATGGGATAAATGCCACGTGGTAGCATCTGCTGGAAAGAACACTCTCTCTTTCCCTAAATCTATTTATTTTGTGCTTCATTTCCCCCTCAGTGAAATTATAGTAGTGATATTTCTTTACCATATTTATTTGAAACAAATGCTGGAGGAATGGAATTATTGAGAAGTCCATATTGCTAAAACACAGTAATTGTTTTATAAAACAATAAAAATCACTGAAAATGAGTAAAAGGAAGAGATGGAAATTATGCTTTGAATGTACATGCCCGCAGTGTGAAGCACTAGACTGGTAGTTGTCATTTCACCCGCAATTCTTTATGCCCTGCAAGGCTGCTCAGTGTTACCAGACAGGCTGAACACAAAGTAGTTAGAATTACACATTTTAGCTGTGGTGGGAATCAAATGGAATGAAAATTCCCTGGTCACTGGGAGGGTACACAAGCATCAATATAGCAGACATGGATTTCAGGTCTGTGGATTTGTTTCCAGTTAAAATGCAGAAAGTATGCACAGATGTATTTATTTCTTGTGTTTATATGTTTATGCTAAAGCAGAAAGAGAAAATTTTAAAAAAACAACAACGTAGCAGAAACATATGAATCAAGAACAGAGCTTCAAGGGGTACCAGTTAGGAGACATCTGTTAACAACAGTGGATCTGTGCTCGAGATCTGGCTCCAAGTGAAACTTTCACAGATGTGTAATATAACACCAGTGTTTCACAAAGCATATCCACATTCTTAGCTTGCTGGTTTTTTAATTCAAGCATCAGGAAGAACTAAGGAAAAAAAAAAAACAAAAATCAAACCATAACATTTCCTATTGGAACTGATGGAAATATATGACCAACACTTAATTTCTGTAGTGCAATTGCATGGCATATGAGTAACTATTTGCATTTCAGCCCACTGCAGCAGCAGTTCCTGCACACAATGGCATCATCCTCAACCAGAAGGAGCAGATTTCTTGTGTCAGCAACAGAGCCATGCACTCACTCCCAGGCATATCTGTCTCCAAGATAGCCTTGTAGGCTCTGCAGATATTAACTGTCACGAATGTAAAGATTTGTTGGTGTTCATTTTGAGTAACACCATCTCTAAGCAATAAAACCAAGACTCTCTCACAGCACAGTGAGTTACAGCCGAGCGTGGCAACATCCTGAGCATCTTGGCCTCAATAATATCCTTCAGTCTCCTCTAAAGTGTCTGTACCTGACCCCCAGGGCCCAGCCCCAGTCCTCACCCACAGAAGCTGGAGAAGGAGCAAGAGCTGTTGGGCATGAAAACTGGCAGCAGTAAGTTAAATGCTTTCATCAAAGACATATTTCTCAGTGTGACAGTGACAAAATTCAAGTGTTTGCCAGAAATCTTTCATTCATTCAAAAATCTTGTCATGATGGTTATAAGTGATAGGTTAAAGTGCTGCTTACCACCAGCAGGTAAAGAGCACAGGGGCCACTCAGCTTCCCTGCGGACTGACTGCTCCAAGGGTCCAGGACAAGTCCAATGCCAAGGCCAGACAACTGTGTTTCCTCTTGAAATTAAAGACTTTTGAATTACTTGATTTTGAGACTTCAGACAACTACAGTAAGGATTTTGGAGGATTTAGACAGTGCAAAGGCTACCTCTCTGGCAGTATCATAACTCAGCCTGTTGGGGGGGAATACCTCTGCTTCCAAGCTTACAGTGCCTCCATTCTTTCAGGCAGGAGAGGGCTACGAAGTTGCATCTTCATATGATTTCTAGGACTATTTATATACATTTCACTGTTTCTGCAGGATGAAACATTAAAATATCTTGTTTAAAAAACACTCATCTTTTAAAGCCCTGATGAAGCATTCAAAAGATAAAACCCCAACTCTTAAATAAGAAAGTACCGGTCCATCTATGATTCCTCTGGCCAATGTGATCCGTGTCAGGCAGTCAGCTCCCCCTGCCAGCCCAGCCCCTCTAGTGATCACTCACAGAATGCTGCTCCGGGAGCAGCACACAGCTGGAGAGCCTCCACTGAGCCACCCACACCTAATTTCTAGATGGCAAACATGTTTCAGGATCAATCAGGCACCAACCTGTGTAGTCCCACTGAGACTGGACTACTTTGGGATCACTGGCACATAATTGCTAATTAAAATTTAGGTAACTGAAAATAACAGTTCATGGCTTCTGAAATGTAGGTGTCTTTAGAGAAGATCTCACTTAAGATCCTGTTGTAGATGTTGGATCCCTAAATACATATCCTATTATTAGCACTAATACAAGATCACATGATTGTGGATTTAGCCATGAAGAACTGGTTTAAATTGAGCAACTCTTTTATCCAACCATTTTGTAATATATTTTGCCTCTAGTAAAAAAAAAAAAATGGCCTATTTAAATAAATTCAAGGAAAAGGGAAAAAGGTTTTACCTTATTTTAAAGAATTGATCAAAAGAGGAAAAAAGAAAGTGGAAACAAACCAGCCTAAATGTTTTTATTTTGTTTTGCTTAATATGTGCTAAACAAGTTTTGTTTTTAAATGAAAGACATTCCTTCATTATAAACATTGACCAGTTCTAATACCATATTTGTCTGAAATTGTTCCCACAGCAATTGCAGCCAAGAGCTGAAAAGTTCTGGTTTTGTTTGAAAAATGAATTAATAGCAGTAAAGCTCCTCTGCTTTGCCCAAAGATATTTGTTAGTCTAATAAAACATAGTTGTTCTTTCTCCTAACCGTGATGTCTGGAACTTCGTATCTTTTCTGCAAAGAGGTTCTGAGATGCACAATGAAAATGCACCTCTGCCTTGCAGAAGCCATACACAGCAAAAAAGTCCAAGAGAAGGACAAACCATCCCAGGGTAGTGCCTGTACCTGTCTCTCAGTTAGGAGGAAAGCCATGACATTTAGCTCCGATTAGACACCATGACATTTAGATGGCCAAAATAAAGCAAAAGAAATTGCAGCACGTACCCTGTGCCCAGAGCATGCTTTGACAGCCAGAACATGCCAGCAGGATTTTGTGCCACACTGAATTAGTCTCTAGAGTGATATGACACTGAATCACCATGTGCAGAGGTTGTATTAACCAAACCCTGACATCTTTATTTATGTAAATGGTATCACATTTAAGGAACTATTCATATGTGTAAAAATTGGAGGACCCAGGAAGATGCCCAGTCATTTTTGCAGGGTTTTTTTTCCCCCAAATTTCTAGTTTTTCATATCATATTTTTCTTCTCACATGTCCTTGGCAAATATTATTTCCAAATGAAGTGCTCTCCTTATAGACTTCAATTAGGAAGAAAACCTCCCAAACACAGACACAAAGGCAGCAATACAGTTACTCTCAGAATAAAGTAATTTCATAACCTCACTGTATTCCTTCCACAGTCTGGGCTTGCTATAAGAAATTAACTTTACTCTTAACAGCAACATACAAAATGCATTTAAAGATCTTTGTCAGCACATTCACCATTAGTGTTACAGTTTCCTGCTTTGCATCAAAAACCCACAAGAAATCTGCTGAACCCACAGCTTTTCTGTGGCTGCTTTGGAGGAGACAGCTCACAAATCCCCTTTCCACCACTGCACTGCTATTTGGGAGTGAATTTCCATGAAGGACCTTGTTGCATATTCAACAGCTGGCTGCAAACTGCCTTATTCCACTGCTGGTATGATTTTTCACTGGTTGTTCTATTTACAAGTGAAATGAAGTGCATCGAGGCCTGGGTTCCCAGATCTTTATTCATCCACCACTGGGATTCACACAGGCTTCCTGTTTAACTCTCTCATGACAGAAAAGTAAAGCTGGATGAAAGGAGTTGACAAAAAAGCCCAGAGTTTTTTTAGGTTTTTGGATCCCAGTACATGTGACAAATTGTCACATTCAAAGACAGAGACTCTGGAGGGTGAGGTAGGAGCTGATCTGTAGGCAATCAATTCATCCTGGGTACTTTCTGAGGGTGTTGAGCAGAGATGACACAGAGTGACTTTGGGCTTGCAGACACCGAAGATAAAGACCCAGTGCTACAAGCAGCTTCTTAGCACTGACTTAGCTACTGGGACTATGTTCACAAGTTAGAATGAGATTGCAAAGTAAACCTACATTTATATATTTGTCGAGTAGACCTCATTAAAAAAAAACCAAAAAACAAAACCAACCACCTCCACAAGGAGTATCTTCTTCAACTGGGAACATGCAGTTTCTAGAACACCACAGACTTCCCTAGCTGCTGCACAGAGCCATTCTGCTCTGTCTGAAACCCACACATGGGACCGAAACCAGTCCATGGAACCCAGCACATCATTTGTTCCACTATGCGTGCAACCAAGAACATTTTCTTCAAAAAGTACTATATCCCTTCAAAAAGACAATCATGTTAAGATCATGCTGGTCTGTCACACAAATAAGGTGAAAAGTTAGTAAACAATTGTGAATCTTAACATCAATCAAATTGGTTAGATGTGGCTTTTCCTCTTCTCGCCTATGAAAAGAAAGTGTTGCATTATTCTAGAACTTGTTCAAAGGCTTACATCTCTTTGTAAGCCACATAAGTTACACTGATAGATTCTGTAGTAATCCTGGTTTATTTGGGTTTCACTAGATGTGTTTTTAAACATGGCATACTACTTTTTTTTTTTGAAAGTTATGTGCAGAAAAGCAATGTGCAGTACCCCATCAAGACAGGCTTCGCCACCAGCATTTCAGGTAGCCACAAAGCTATTCAGTGTTCATTAAACCATCACCTAACCATACAACTAAAGAGAAAAAAAAAATTTAAAAAAAAAAAGTGGGGATTCACGTGGGTTTGAACCATCAGGGAACATCCCAATCTCTAACGCATTTATTCTCCTGGAAAAAAAGGGAGGTTTAGGAAAGGATAAAGCAAGGACCAAGATGGTAATTTTAGAGTGATGAATTACCAGAAAACAACAGCAAATGAGTAAAAATCTGCTGGCAGACATGACAAGATTTAATGACTAATGATGGTCAAGCCATTAGCAGAACAACAATATATTGGAAAATTATGACAAACAATTATACATTTATCCCAATTAGTATAGACATTGCACATCTATCCACTCAAGGTATTTTATAACAGCCTTTCAATTGATACTCCTGAAATAAATATTTTACTTTCCACTGAAACACTGCATAGGGATACTTTTGCTCAGTTGAGTAACTATAAAACCATTCTCATATTGTAACCAGCTGTCATTAAAGAGAAAACAGTATCAAGGACGACTAAATTCTAATTTGCTCAAAATTCTAAAATGCTCAAATTTACCAGGTTCTGCCCTCATATTCTGAGTGCTATTTTGGCTTGGAATGATACCTGCCACTTCCACATTTTAATTTATCTTCTCATTCTGTTATCTTTTTTCAAACTGAAGTGGTTGAAAATACACAGCCTCTTTTCTGCGATAGCTTTTCTCAATGCCATAATTGAAGAAGATGCTCCAAAGAAGTTGACTTTTTCAACATTCACTTCCCTGCATATATAACCAAATGTCTGTCTTCTGCTCTCCAGAGGAATCTCTGAACCTTGGAGAAAACAATATGCTTTCCATCAATGTGACTCTCAAGCTTCTGGATACAGCTGAGGTGAGAAAAATAACTAGTGGTTTTATACACCAACAAACACAGACTGTCAAATACAGAGGTGGGCATTACCAGTTCTCATTAAATACATTAATGAGATTAAAATTAATGGCACAGTTTGTCTGCAACACAAAGGCAAATGGTGAGCACACTTTCTCAAGTCTTCCACAAGTGTGGAGTCTGACTGACTTTCCCTGCCTTGCTCCCTGTGAATAACAAGAAAACAAGTGGAAAAACAGCACTAAAGACCTGAGCTGATTTTGCCAATCATTTTCAGAGGAGATCTTGAGTGGAGAAACAGAGTGGAAAAGGCTAGATCCTACCTAGAGCACTCAGCTAGGAGGATAATGCTCATCACTTGCACTCTATTGCTGTTCATATGAGCTCACACACTGCAACACACAGCCCTCACACAGCCTGTGACAATACAGCTTTTATACCTCAGCAAGGAAAAGAAGCCTTATGCTGGTACACCTATGGCTGCACCAGCTACATAAGCACAGCGTGGGCCAACAGATGAGTGGATCTGGCATTTGATGCTCTGAAAATCCCACTGTCAGTCTCTCGGGGAGCTGGAGCTGCTGACGAAAGGCACTGTAATTATTGGCACTGGGTTGTTCAAAGGTAGCAGCATAAAAACTTAACATTCCCCAGAAGAAATGAAGGTGTTAAAATAGCAGCTGGGCAAATACCAGATAATGAAAGAAAGCAGAATGAGTTCCCCAGGTTCAAATAAGGCAGACAAGTATTTTGCAGAACTACCCTTATTAAAGAGACATTATCACTTTAAAAATTCATCTAAATCCAAAACATTTATAGCAATCAGTAAAGATAAAAGTTACCTATTAAACATAACAATTATTTCCACAAAAGTGTCAACCCTTTTACTTCCATTTTTACATTTTTCTGTAGTGAAGTGCCAGGTTCATATAGGAATTCTCACTTTTGTTTATAAGAGATTGACTTTGACAGAGATAGTGTCTCCCAAAACATCCAGTTTTTCACTCTTGGTATGAATTATTCTTCATTAGGCTTACCATGTGTATTCTGCTTCATAATAAATTAATACATAATATCAAGGTTAAAGAAATTAAATATAAATTTATGATAGGAAATCTCAACCCACTTGTTTCACAGAAGCATTTTCACCTCAATCACTGCAGGACATTTTTGGTACATCTTCCCTAAAATGTTTTTCACCACATGGGATCCTTTTTATTAAAAAAGCACCAACCTTTAAAATTTAATCTTCTAAGTAAAAGCTTGACAGAGTGAGGAATGTGTATTGCATGCCAATCCAGAATCTAGATATGGCAAGCCAGAAAAATAGCAAGGTGAGCAGAAAGGTGGGTTGTTGATAATGCTGAGGAGCCTGTGCATAACTAAGCCTCCTGAAAATCCTGAACCCTGGGCACAAGGGCTGTTAGCTGCAAGCTAACATTACTGAAATGCATGCTGAAAAAAATCATAACAAAGCTGCAGTTAATTAGTCTAGCATGGTGAGTAAATTCTTCAATAAAATTTACCACTGCCAGTAAGCTGTTTTTTACTGTGTGCATTACAGCATCGGTGCCCAAGGACAGTTACTTTTGCTTGTTATTGTATGTTTTGGCTCCTTGTCTAACGGCTTCACGTTGAGGGAAGAGAACTGTGCAGTGGAGATGGGAGTACACAGGGAATTGTCAAGGGCAACAGGAGAAGCAATGAACTTCCAGGGGAACACAACTGATTTGGAAATGTTTCAAATAATGAAGAATTTGGCTTTTTATTACTTCTTTTATTGATGACTGTGAAGCCAAATGGGATGAATTGGAATGGCTTCCCCAGCACACAGATTCTTTGGGAGACTTCAGCTGTGAAATAAGGATGGTAATACCTATGGCACAGACACAAAACTGCACAATCAACAGCTGGCCCTCCTCTGTCCTCTGAATGACTCAAAGCTGCACAAAGTAAACTCTTCACTGAAGTGACTATTTCCTAGTTAGTACTTCTTTCATAAGGCACAAAAGATGTTAAGATCTGGACGTTTCTTTGAATATGTATTGCATGATATGAGAGTGACTCATTGCAGGGAATGACTTTCCCTGCTAGAATAGTTACAATCACTGAACCACTTCAAATTCAGGATGAGGTTTGAGAGAGTTACAAATCAGCCTTCTATTGCTAGACATAGAGATTGTCTATTAAAGATAAGAAATGGATATTGTAATCAATATTCAGATGCTGCATTTTATTATTATAACCTATTAGAGCTATTGGCCTCCATGTCATATCTGTGGTGAGTTACTGTGATTTCCCTCTTACATGGTAACAGTGAGGAGTCTGGGCTTGCAAAGAAATCTTGGAAGAGACTGACATTCAAGAAGGTACTTCAGCTTTCAAGTGCTCCTTGCAGCCATGAACACAGTCCTGTTTTTCCTGTTGCTTTCCTGCCTAGGGCCAAACCTCTTTCTGAAACACCTGAGGCTCCTCCTATACAGCTCTGACCCACCCCAAGGCAGGACAGACCCTGCTCTTTACCCACCCCTGCCTTGGGGATGGAGTAACAAACACATTAAAACAGCAACTCTGAACCCCCAAAACCCGACAGACTCCTCTTTCCATGACAGCAAATACTTCCACAAAAAGAGTGAAGAATGCAATCAAGTAATAATTAAGATTGTCAGTCTAATTACTGCATATATTTTCTAATGCTAATAGTGATAGGAAACACTAATTGTTGTTTACTGTGGGATGAATATTTAAACTTGCCAGAGAAGTGAGGAAAAAAACTGCCAACTGCAGACACAAGTACATTTTAACATTTTAATTTTTAAAATAATATGGCACCCTATTAATAAAAAGACACAGAAGATCTGTACATGAAAAAATACAAAATATATGATCACAGTAGCCTCAGAGCATAGCATTCAAATACAGATAAAAACCCCTCAAAACAGGCTTGAATAACATAAATTATTAACAAATACATGTGTTTATTTGAATTAGCTTTTTCCTGTCCCTCTTTTTAGGTTCATATTTACAGGATTCTTTGAGTAAACTAGTAAGTTTAAAAATTAACTCTTTCTGAATTGTGAAATTATATTCTCATAAATTCAGAGAAATGCAGGAATAAGAACTTCAAAAATACCTAAAACTGTGAAAATTGGCAGCACTGCAATCAAAAGAGCTTCTGAAGGCATTACATGCCCATTTACATTTTTCGCTTTTCTACTGAGCAAATGTGGTGCTACTGCTTCACCAAGAAAAAAGATTGCAACAGGTTGTAAATATTTAACAGTTTCAAACTGTAGCCACACACACAGTTCAACTGAATTTAATTTAGAAACAACAGCAAAAAGCTGCAGTTACTCCAGGATGTAAGGCTAAGTACACAAATATATGCTGAAGATCTGGACTACCAGCTGTCACTGTAAGAACACGGACTGCAGAAGGAATATGCAAAGCCTATTAGGAACACAACATTAAACAGTAAATAAACTAGAATAACACAGAATCAGAGAACAGAGGACAAGTGGTTCATCCACTTCATCTCTTCATGTCATCTGCTATACTGCAGCTTACCATAAAAATATAAATACAAGAATACTAAATCAGTACCTACTATATATAATAAATAACCTTTCTGTATAAATTATGAAAACACAGCTACAGTAAAATCAGTGCAAAAATGACCGAAATGTACTGAAGGAACACAGAGTCCTGCCTGCCAGAATGTGCATCATAGAACACCCACGTTTCACCTAGTGCAACAAAACACTGACAAGAATTAAAAAATGCAAGACGCACATCACTAACTGTGCCATTCTAAAATTACATCTATTTCCAATATCGGACAAATCAGATTAAAACAACACATGTTATTTGAACCGTACACCTCATTCTTTCTCATCATTTTACTGAATTTTAAATAACTTCATCTTCCCTAATTGATACTTTAAATGGAAGTTGCTCTTATGAGTTCATGTTTGCACGAGCAGCCTTTTTTGAATTAAGAAAGTTCTTTTTCTTTTTCCTTGGAAAATTATGCAAAGCAAGTAACGGATCACTTGGCTCACGGAACAAAAATATCTTCTCCCCTGTGTCTAACAGCTCTATGGCTTCAGCAGTTGCAGAGTTCAGAGAAACAGGTGGATCAGGCTGTTCCACAGCAGGATGTGCAGGGGAACGTCCAAGATGAATGAATGCTGCTTTTTCCAAGAGAGCAAATTGTTTCTTCTTTATTGAGCTACATTAATGAAAAAAATTGAGTTGAAAAATGTAAACTGGGGCAAAACATGCATGACTTCCTATATCATATCTTGACATAGAAGTGGTGACTTTGGAAGCTAAAGAAAATCACATTTCAACAGAAAGAATTGTAATTTTCATTCCAATCCCCAATAATTCACATATCATTTTATGAGATAAAAAATTCCAAAAGGAAAGGTAACCTTATAATAAATAAACAGAGGGAAGATGAGCAATATATATGAAAAATGTGAGAATTTTGTGGATATGTACAGAAAAATCTTTTTAGGTATTTACTATACTGCTCATTATGTGTAAATATGTTGTAGGAAACACATGCACCAAATAACAGCGTTAGAAAATGCATACTTATGAACTAATTTTCTGATTTCTAACAGTTGTAAGAAGAATTTTTGGACATTAAATAAACTATAAACAAAAAAAACCCCATATATGTTTGTTCTGGTTTTCCCCTTACCTGTCTTTTCTCCTGTTTAGAGAAGGGATCTTTTCTAAACTTCGGTTTATCAGATCTTGCCTTACTTTGTTCTCCAGTGTTTGCCACAACTCTTGGTTCTTCCTGAAGGGGCAGGAAAGAAAAAAAATTCTCAGCAGCAAAACCCCAAATATCCATATTTTTCTCCCCTCTCTGACTTTAGCTATCAAACCCATGACAGCAATACCACAAATACAGTCAGTAAGAGCGTTCAAGTAGTTTTGCTGCCCTGCCACAAATAATTTAAATCAGCTAAGATCACACCTCAGGGCATGGTCCCATGGACCCTTATCTGTGCCCTGACAACTCACATCTGCTAACTAAAGGGCTCAGTGCCACACCATCTGCTTTTGTCTCCCTCCCAAGTCATGGCAGGGAGTTGGGAGAGCAGGTCCAGAGCATTCCTTGGTGTTACTGCACAGATTTCAGCTCATGTTAATGGGGCTAAAGTGGAGTGATAAAGGCCTTGAGAGTCTACCAGTCTCTGTGAGAAAAGGGAAACACAGTGGCCACTTGGAACTTCAGTAATTAACTACAAAAGGACAGACATCTGCAAGGTTGCAACTTCCATTACTAGGAAGGAGGATCTCCTTTATATCTTTAAGAGCTACAGACACCTAAAACACGGTCTGTTATGAACATTATAAATAAAAAAAGTGGAAGGAAAATATTTTAACAAACTCCAATTCAGGCAACAGAAAGAAGACGATCAGAACAAGATTTATAAATCTATGAAGTAACTGTTTAATTAATGAACTTTAAATTTCTCTAACTTTTTATCAATCAATTTATTATAGTTAAAATATTTTGCAAAATAAGGTAGCAGTTTCAAAGTATTTTTACTCCAGAAAAATATTTCAAAAGGAAACTTTTGCACCGGTGATTTTTTTCTATCACTGTCAATATCATTGTCCAGCAAATACATGTACACATAAAGCAACAATCTTGTCTTGCAGTGGTCCACCAGAAAACATCAGACCTACCTTTTCTTAGAGCTTCCAGACTCATCTGCATTACTGTCACTTTCAACAACACCATCTGAATATTTACTGATGGAATCGAGGACAGAAAGAACCTCACTTTGTGAGCTGGAGGGCAGCAACAAGTTCAGGACCCTGTGCAGCATCCCCACTGGCACCCTTGTCAGTTTAGCTAAATAACCTGCCAGACGCAGCTCCTAGAGAATTAAACGAGGAGAAGACAGATAAATTTAGCATTGAAAATAAATTTTAGCCAATTTTAATTACTGTTATTAAATAAATAGTCATTATGGAAGCAAAAAATATGACTGAAGGTCATTTTAGTAGTGACAATTTTGGTGTCAAGTGGTCACACTTCCGTGTTCACTGTTTCTACCTACACTGGCCCATGTATATAATGGTTGTCCATTTCATCTGGGATTTAGGCAATGTAAATGCTAAATAACCAGTTGATCTTGGCATATTTGCTTAGGGCATGTACTTGATGCCCTTTGGTCTGCAAAGTCACACGGCAACTATATTCTAACAAGTAAGGCTTAGTTAATTTATGCATTCTACTACTATACTAAGGAAATCCTTTCATGATAGCAAAGAAGCAATATGGCATTTCTTGGTCTGTAAAATTACAAAGGGAAAAATAGCCTCAAAAACTTTACATGTTGTCATGGTTGACCACTTCAAGGTTCAGCTTCTCTTAACACCAGAAAATGTGATAAGCTCAGAGAACAAACAGCTTGTAACATTTGTTAAGAGGTGAAGGAAAACACCTACTTATGTTTTGGTGCTATTTTTTATTTCCAAATGTCCCATCCATTTTGGCCCAAAGGTCAGAAGTAAAGCACATTCATATAATGTTCAAATAGACTGAGTTCAAATTTAGTTGTTCCATAGACACTCAGCCAGCCCCATTTCCAGCCCTGCTCCAAACACAAAAATTTCATTGCTATTTTCTGCTCTGTTGTCATAAATACTGTGTCCCCAGGGCTGTTTCTGCAGATCCCTCATGTGTATCAAATATGAAAAATCTACAAAACATTGAGAACTACATGGAAAGAAAAGAATAAGCCAAAAGAATGCAAGGTAAATGTTTCAAAGAATACCAGAAAAAAAGCTGTTGTTGTCTATTCAAACCATACATGTAACTCAGGTAGCTGAAGCTAGGCAAGACATGCCAAACACTCAAGATGACTCAAAACAGCTCAGTTATCAGCACTCTGCAGATCCTCCTGTAAGTGTTGATGGAGGAGATGACTACAAAGCCCATGTCACATAAAACCCCACAAGGTGCCACCATCTAGGAAGACAGCCAGGTTTTTTGTCCACAGTGGTTTCAAAAAGTCACAGCAAATGTTTGAACCCCGCCTCTTTTTCTACATGACAACTTTTCAGAGGAGTGAATGCACCTAGATCCCTGGATTAACTGAATCATCTTCTTTGAAAGAAACAAAGCATCACCAGCAAGGCAGTATTAAAGCAAATTTAGACAGCTGCAGAGAAAGGATAAAAGAAATCAATCAACCTCAGTCTCCCATAATTGTTCTTGAAGCAGAGAACTCCTCTCCAAAAGGTAGGAAAACTAACCACTTTCCAAAGTTTCCCAGCCTCTTCTGTATTTTTACCAATTTTTCATGGAAACCACTGAGATCACACAGAATTATCAAGACTAAATCCAAAGACTGATGAGAGACTGGTAAATTGATGCAGTTCTTAAAATATCTTCAGCTTGAAGAGGCACCAGAGTTCAACAGCAAAGAAATGTTTGCTCAGGCTACTTAGTGGAAGAAATTATTTGATTATTGTCTGGAGAGGAATGGAAATTAAGATCTTAAATCTTAATATACACACTTAAGTCTAACTTCTATAGTACTGTGTTGCACTTCTGGTCTTTAAAAACTGTTCTTCTAGAAACTTACAAAATGCAACATTAAGTGAGAATAAACATGACAGATCTCTGAGACCTGCTCTGCTCTTTTTGGCTAATGTTCCCAGGACCTTTAAACCACTTATTTATACATGGATATACATCATGACTTTAGTATTGCTTTCTTCTGTAGCCGTTTCCTCTTTAAAATGTTTTTTCTCTGACCCTTACCTTTCTGCACCAAGTATGGCTTGGACGGAGGGACAACCCTTAATACTTTTCTAGCACATTAGAACTGACAAGTAAGCAATTCTGTAGGATGCCACAAAGCTGCCAACAATCCCAGAAGTGGCACAGGTGCCCATGAGCCAGCTGCAGCTGGCAGATGTACAGCAAAGGGAGTGCTGGTGTGTGAACATGTGCCAGCACTGAGCACCATTTTCAGGTGCTCACAGACACCCAGGGCAGCTTGCAGAAGTGGAAAGAAGTGAATGTGTGTGCAAACACAGGAATGGTCAGACCAAAAGCCCTCCAGCACGGGATGAGTTTGATTCTTCAGGTATATTATTGGTAAAATACCAAAAAGGTCAAGAATTCGTTTTTCTATAATAAGAAGCGGATACAAGTGCTACTTGTGCCACCAGTAGTCTCATCTGTATTCCCAGAATCCCAACAAAATAAAACCAGGAATGAATGGTAGATTATAAACAGCAGAACTGTTTGTAAGTATTTGGACTGAGCAATGTGTATTTAAACAACTGATGCAATAATCAATGAACTCAAGCCACGCTGTGTTTCAAGTTTCCTGTGCTGTTTCCACATGCCAGCTTGCCTGCATCGTCTGTTGTATCTAAAATGCAATTAGTGTACCTAGGGCTACAGCCATGAGTTTATTCAAAAGTAACAACTCAGCCAGAGGCTTATGATCCTGAACTCACTATCATTCAAGCAAATCTTTTATTGACCTAGATCTGCCTTGATAAGGATGTAAGTTGAAAACATGAAATACAGGAAAGTAAAACTTACCTGTTTTTTTTTCAGAGAGGATGCCATCTACATCTCTGAAAACTAGTCTAAAGGGGAAAATCCTCTTTAAAGAAAAGAATGAGAGTAAGATAGCTATAGTTTCCTAACATTTGTCAATGTAATGTTTTCTAAGTACATCCAAAAGAAGGACTGTGTAACATTGTGAGTCTTAATAAATTAGTAAGTTAATATTCTACTAAGGATATACTCAACAGCTGAATTAAGAGAAGTCAGGTTTGGAATTATGGTTGGGAGTTATTATACTAGTATACTTGCTGAAACAGAAATTTTGTTTATATATCTGTAAGGTAAATAGGTACAAGTTTTATGGCATTTCAATAAAGCATATTGCAGGGTATCTCTGGGCTACACTTTTTATGAAATAATACAAACACAAAAGCCCCAATGGTATATTTGAGGCATATTTACACAAATAAATTATTTCTTCAGGGATTCTTATCAACAAAACAAGTACCCCAAGTACTTGTGAACAGCGTACCCAGCTTTTCAAGTGCAGTGAGGTGACAGTGATGCTTTTAAATCTGTCTTCAACATGTCACGATTTACAATTATTAAAGGTCATTGTTCACTTACTATGGTGGCAAAGAGGACAGGGTACAGTGAAAATGAAGACATACTCTGTTTGCAGGCGTATATAATCTCCAAAACAATGATTTTAACCTCTCAACTCGCAAAATACATGCCATGCTGTTGAGAAGCCCTTTCACAATGTATCTGCATCAGAGAAACTTAAAAAGCATCATGGGAAGACAAATGGCCATAATCCAAGGGGAAATAGTCAGTGACCTGCTACACCACACAAGTCTATGGGGCTGGATGGGATCCACCCACAGGGACTGACCAAACTGGCCAAGTTTGGGGCATTTACTATCATTTACCAGCAGTCCTGGCTAACTGGAGGGGTGCCAGCTGACTGGAGGTTAAGTGGGACCCCCATCAGCCCAGAAGGGCTGGAAGGAGGATCTGGGGAGCTAGATGCCTGTCAGCTTGACCTCAGTGCTTGGTAAGGTTATGGAGTAGGTCCTCTGGAGTGACTCAGCAGAAACAAACTAAGACATGGGACAGGCTGAGAGACCCTCAGACTAAAGTGGTCCTTCCCTGACATGGTGCTCTCTGAAGCTCCCAATTCATGATACAGGGGACTGTGACCAGACTTGTCCCTGGGAGGCAAGATACTTGGATGCAGAAAGCTGCCCCACAAGGTCTTTTTTGATGCTAGTACATATCTCACCCAAGGCCTGCAGATAAAACTGGGGTCAATCAAGCAATTCATTGCTAAGGCCTTTGTAGGACTGACAAGCAGCCAACACACAGCAAATTACCTGAAGACAAGACATTTGTTTTGAAAATGAGTAATGATACTAGAAAATTTAACTAGCAGTCCTGCTATCATTTAATTTTGAAACATAGTCAATGCAAATCATTCTTAACACTCATCAAAATCTAAACCAAACCCTTGTTTCATTACATGAAAATCAAACTTTAAATCTGTCTGTTAACCAGAAAATCAGGCACTTTAGTTCTCCACAAAATGAAATGCAACAGGACAGACCCTGAAAGGATTTGTAAAAGAACAAACAGAAGTATAACTCAGTAAAATTCAAAGGGCTGAAAGCAGGTCAGAATTAACTGAAGTGACAGAGAGTATAGGCTGAAAACTGGTAGCAACTACTAGCAGAGAGTAACTCTGAATACATCTGTAATGGTTCCCAAAAAAGAAGAAAAGCTGATATCCAGACACAGCTGTAATTTAAACTTGGAAGCTTTGTTCAATTTCATGCTTACCTGACTATAAATTGCCAAAAATGCATCTATTTCTATATTTTCCAGGAGATCTTCAAGCACAACGCAATTCCACTGCTCATCTCTCAAGCTGAAGTGAAAGACAGAATTAACATTGAAATCTTCCCAGGTGCAATGACTGTATTATAGGAAACAAAATCTGAAGGTCACCCATTCGGGAAGCATATCTGTCTGGCAGCAAAGCTGTTGAGAGCAGCCTAACTTCTAAAATATGCCAAATTCTCTTCCCTTCTTCCCTGAACCCCCAAGCAGACATCAGAGCAGAATCTAAGGCTATGCTCTTGCACACAATTCAAATCTGGAATCATTCCAAAGCAATGTGATAAGGCAAGTTGTGGACTTTTTTGTAGCTAAAATATGATATTAAGCAGTTGACTTCCTAATTGCTGGCGATTTTTTTGTTTTTTCTAGATCAAAACATGATGACATCATGTACAAAACCTGTAATGTGCCAAAGCACAAAACTTGTTTCTTCCAGTAAGTTTTCAGGTAAAGACTAGTTGCAGTTTCTTTGAAGGCTTCCCTGATAGGTTACTGGCTTGTGGATACTCCTGCAGAGATTTATCTGATCTTCTACTGACTCTTTACTTCTGCAACAGGAAAATTGTTCATCTAAGCTGAGCAGATCTCCAGCCTTTCAGAATTAAAACAGGCTCACCACTATCACAGCCATTTTTAATATATCAGTGGTTTAATGGAAAACACTCTTTCTAATGGAAAGCACACTTTGAGCATGTTACATAAAGCTTGAAATGTGCTAGGCTTTTAATACTGAGCAATACACATGGAAATGTCATTTCTCCCTCCTGTAACCCTAATGAAAGTAATACAATAGGCTGCAATTTTGCAAATTATCACCCATTTTTGCTATTCATTTTAGCTATTTTGCTATATACTTCCCAAGATGCCTTTTATTTGTCACTGATATCTTTACTTAAAAACTGTCCAGGGAAAATTGAAGAAGAGTTTATACATCTCATCAAAAATAACTGTGTGCCAGGGTATTCAGTCTCCAGTACAACAATGGAGATGGAAATTCAATTTAAATTGTCTCAGCTACTTCCTCTAACCCCCGCAGATCATATATCGCTGAAGTCCCTACCTATCTTCTTGGGAGACAAAGTAATAGGATTAAAATTCTTTTCCTCCTTACTGCTTAGGAGTATCATTATTTTTCCATTATCCCTGTCAAAAAAAATGGTGACTGCCATGCAACACAGCACAATTTATATGCTACTAAGTTATTATTATTTCATTTTTCTTATTTCAATATTCCCAAGACTCCTCAGTAATGCTCTGGGCCACAGCACAAGAAGGCAGTGTTCAAACACAGAAGTATAGTCCCTCCTCAACAGAGGAGAACATTCTGCCTGCTGTTTCTCCAGGATATCTTATGGTCCTTAAGAACTGCAGTAACACAGTAAAACCTGAGACCAAAGAACTTACCTTTGCTGGTACAGGTTTATAAATTGTCTACATTTATTCATGGCCTGTCTTAACAGAACTGTCACATGTCTTTCTGCATTTGTGTCCACAGCTTCATTTGAGAGTCCCAAACCATCCAGAATCCATCTCTGCCTACTCAGTAGATGCTGCTGTGCTGACTCCTTATGCAACATCTCACACTCCAGCTTCCTGTCAAGTTCTTCAATCTCCTAGAGGTTGAAAATGCATGATGATAAAAAGTTATAATTTAACTTGAAAGAACAAATTTCATTTGGACTGAAGAAAAAAGATGATGGTATCAGATTTTCTGATATTATTTTATTCATTTTTTATTCTACCCAGCCACTTGCAGTCATTACACTTTTCAATTCATTGCACAGCTTCAGTAAACATGACTGGCATGTTATGAATATCAGAACAACGAGGAAAGCAACGACTCAATTTTCATTGTGCTAAAAGTCAATGCTCTCTGAAACCTTCCACTGTAGAGGACATCCAGCAAGTACACTGCCAGCATGGCTGAGATCAAAACTAAGGAACACCACCATTCAAATTCATTTGTAAGCTGCATAAATCCACTGAAATAGCTTGAGAAACTCAGACTAACTAGTTTTAGTTATGCCAATTTAACAGCTAATATCAAAGGGATTTAAGTTAAAAGGCAGTAGTAAATCACAGTTAGTCTGATAAAGTTAGGGTTATAATGCAATGCTCTGAAAATCAAAAGGTTAAAACCCAAAGTCTTCAGGGGACTGGATCCCCCCTGCTAAAGATCTCTCTTTGGTCAAAAAGTCAAACTAGGCACCAGCAGGAAGGCTTCATATTCCCATTTCAAATGTCACTTTTGTCTCACCTCAACCTTTACATTGCCCACTATCTCAAAGCCCCACTCCCTAACCAGTACCTTGGAGGACATGCTGAATTTTAATCTATTCCTCTGCCTCATCAGCTGTATTTAACTCAGTGTTAGCTATTCTAGGTCTTACTTCTGCCCCTTCTCCAATCCTTTTTCTTCACCTGTTCAAGGACAGAAGGTAAAAGTCACTTTTCTGAAAAGCCCCCTCACACTTACTGCATAAAAGGCAAAGATACTCTGTCTACAAACAACTTTCACTATTTTGTACAGATCTAATACAAATTTAAGCAAAACTGGAGGCATATAAGCATTCTAACTGCTACTCTATGAGAAACTCTGTAGAGATGACCACATTAAAATTTAACAAGGAATTTTCACAGTAATAGCTGTCTAATGATGCCCTCTAGCAAAGAGGTTTTTCTCAAAAACCCATTTTGTTTGTTCTACTCCAATGCTCTCCCCAAGCCTCACTTGGATGGTTTCAAATAGCAGATGTAGAAAAAAAAGTCCTTGTGAATATGGAGCACTGGAGTATTAAAAAGGGATTAGAAAATTGGCACATATCAAGTATGTAATAAATATGGTGAAGGGAAGAGGTTTTTTCCAGATTTTCTACTATTTTAACTGCATGAGTGTACTTGGAGGGAGATAGGTAGAAGGCTGTATAGATAATCACTAAAAACTTGACAACTGAAGCATTTTATGTGGTTATGGATTTTGCAAATGGACAGCATTATAACATGAGCAATTCTGCAAGACAGTCACAAAAAATTACTATTCCAGTCAGGACTCCCAACCACTTCTTAACTTTCTTTCAATCAATAAAACATTAAGTAGCCACCAAAATACTACTCTTTCTGACTGCATGCAACTATAACAAAAATAAAAAATAATAATACACAATCTTCCTTGACTCTAAGACTTTCCTTCTCGTTATGTCTTTTACTGAATGCATTAAAGTCCACATACTCATAGAAATTAAAGTCTGGGCCACCAGACTTGCAGAATCTGCAAACAAGTAGCTAAATCAAAGATACTCTAATAGTTGCTGTTTCTTAACAGGATTTTTTTCTTTTAACAACTACATTACTTACAGGATTATGTGCTTCTAAAATCTGAATACATTCCAATTTTGATAGGGTTTTTGATGTGTTCAGTTCTTCGAAGAGCAAAGCTTGCACATTTATGACAGCAGTATACAGCTCCAGCATTTTGCATTTTTTAACAGTCTTTTGAAAGGCTAAAGAAGCAATATACTCTCCAAGTTTATTTTCCAGATTGCGCAGGTGACACTCTTTTTCAAGTTGCAACTCATACTTAATCTAAAAAAAAATACCAAAACACAAAAGATAGAAAGATTAACAGAAACTCTTACATGCACACTTATGATTTTGGCAGTCTGTAATTAACAAGCAGGATTATAACAGCAAAGAAATCAATACTGTTATCTTATAATGTAATACACTGTTTTAAGAAGTGCTTTTAACCTTTAATTCAAAGCTTCTCATACTTAATCTAAAAATTACCGTACAGTTAAATACTGTAAAGAGATCAGGCTTTCTTTTAGGGTAATCAAAACTTTCATATTAAATGGTAACCCAAAACAGAGGGTCTATGTTATTTTTATTATAATAAAATTAAAAGCTAGAAATACAAATAAATATATGGTTAATTATGGTTAAATGGAAAGATAAAATAAACCCTTCTGTTCAGAAAAAGCATGAAACTTATAAAAGGACTGTATTTCGTTTCAAATCAGCAAGTGTCAGTTAACATTGACTGATTACATTCAACCTACTATTCTTTGAGCAAATAACCAAAAATCCTCTTATATAAAACAAAGTTAAACTGTAAATCAAAAGTCTATTGGCAATGGATTTCAAATAAGATTAAAACTGGATTGGATTAACATCAAACAGCATAAAATCAAAGTGATTTAACTCAGTAACTATATTGCTGCCACACATTTGATGGAACATCCACAGAAACCATTCAAGGGTGAAAGGCAAGTGCAGCATGTGCAGGCACACAGTGCAGTGTGACCGATGAGCTCTCCACTACAGCCAAGGCCACTGCACTGTGACTATTCTTCTGTGGCACAATCTGAATAGCAGCCAGCTGCAATTACCTTCTTTAGATGCTTCCATCTGAGCTTGTCACTCTTAGCTCCCTTCAAACTCAAAAAAAGGAAAAGGTACTTCTCTGTTGGTTTCATATCCTAAAAAATGCGTTTCCACTGACATGTAAGGTGGATGTCTAGGTTGGACACCGATGGGTACACTGCATTATCTAACATTAAGGTACCTGAATCTTCAAAAGACAGTAAAAAACTACCAGTTTGTTTTTATTCTCTCTTCCTGTAGTACTCACACGGGCCCAAAGGATTGTAAGAGAGAGAAGACATAGATAAAGAAAGCACATGAAGCCCTGAGAGCTTCAACTCCACAACTTGGTGTTGATATCACCTGCTGCCCCACGTGCCCGTCCATACACTGCTGGGCATCAGAGCCCAAGGTTTTTCCTCACTCCATCTCTACATTCTTTCTTCATCCTCACAAATCTGATAGGTTTCACAGCACACCAAAAAACCCAAACCAACCACAACCATTTTTAGAAATCAACATTTTCAGAAATTTCCAGTACTATGTATTTTAACAGCAGTGCTCAAATAACTACTGCCTGTGACAGAATGGAAGAACCACAGGCATCAAAGGAGGAATGTCAAAACCTTTTAAAGTTTTGGTCAAGTTTACCACCACCACGGCCTCTGAGAGCAGATACTCACATTTGCATTCTACAGGAAAGCATTCATCCCATCAAGTTTGGCCTCTGTCTTAAAGAACAGGCAGAGATGAGCTTGGCTATTTAACTGCGATATGTACATGGCCAGTACCTTAACAGGGTAGGCATTCTATGGCACCCCTTTGTACATGCAATCTCCCCCATTTTACCAGTGTAAAAATAATAAAGACCAATAATGATTGCCCTACTGGTGTGAACTAAACACCAGAAAGGTCAACCGTAGTTTTTCAGACACTGTATGACTTCCCATTGGCACAAAACTAGATTCTGACCATCAGAATATCTTTACACAAATTGAAATTATATGTACTAAAGACATTAAAAACCTTATCAGCTTCCTATTCATGTTAATCACAATTATACATCATTGACTCTATTTACGATTTGTTTTAAAGGAGAATTTAAGGATACTTCCACCAAGCTTTTAGACACCTAAGATAACAAATATGTAATATGATGCCCAGAAATTTTATCTGGAAATATTATTGGTAAGAGACCTGCTAAGAGTGGCTGTGTATCATACAAATTCTATTATCCAGTAGAGAGAGGTAAATGTAAAATGTGATTTGGAACCAAATACGCTTGTGATATTCTCTTGCTCATGTGATATTCTCCAAAGCCTCCACCGAATCATCTGGAATATCTTTGAATGCAAGAGATAGGTTACCTTCAGGAAATCTTTCCTACTAATTTGAATTAAGCCAATAACAAGTCAAGAGTAAGAAATCATCATACAGACACAAACTGGAGGCAGATTTATTTTCTTGATACTTGTAACAAATCTCCATCTTAAAAGAGAGACACTGTCTCCCAACACTACCGTTAATCTAACAAATCAATCTGGAATAATGCAGGTGTGTGACACTAAATAATAAGTAAGCATATGGGTTCCAAATAAACATATGGCATATTTGAGTTACAAGGAGAATTAACTCAGAGATTGTACTGGCATTGTGGTAACCAAAATTATTTTGGAACACAGGAGGCAGATATTTATAGTCAAGCAAGAGAGATAGTCAAAATTGGGAATTTACAGAACAAGAGCTGAGCTGTCTTGCAGTATTTGCTCAAAAGAAAGAAGATAACATTTACTCTAGGATAGATCCAGAAATATCTATTGCTTGTTTCTATGTTTCAGTTTTTTGTAGGAAAAAAGTCAACAGTAATAATAATAGATTAATATATGTATCTTCTGCATTCTTTGTAAGAAATCTATTAAAGTGAATTTGAAGCCTTTTGATTTCTATAAAGTGCTTTGTACTGAAAAGCAAGTAGCTTTAGCATCTCCCCTTTAAGCTCACAGCCCAGCAGTTCACAGGTATTCAAAATCAAAGACAAAAAATCCCACAGAACATCCTACAAGTCACAACTTTGATACAGATTGCACAAGACAGAAAATCCCACCCTAACTCAGTTTTTTTTGGTGAGGCATATATTTAAAATATAAAAAATATAATAATCTTTATTCAAAAGCCTGTGCACAGCACTAATTTTTCAAGTAAGACTCAAGTTTCTTGCTCTGAAAGGCACACTGAATTAAATGTTATATGAGTGATCACTGTGACACAAGACAATGTTACTAAAACATTTACCAATTTTCAGAGCTATATTGTCTGACTGTCCAATTTTAAGGTCTCACTTGTGAAATTTCCCACTGACTTGCCCTCACTCCTCTTTTCAGTGGTGAATTACTAGATGATTCTTGAAGTGAGGATGGAATGGAAGTGAGTCCTTAACAGTTAAACAGAGATGTTACCAAATACCAGAAAAAATAGCTTCTAAAGAAAGGCAAGGAGTTTATATCCAATCCAGCCAGCAATACTTTGCTGCCAACAGCTGCTGTCTAGCAAGGTGCTAAGGGAGATTCACTGCTACAGCATCACTGTACAGGGCAATACATGTCAGAAATGAACCAGGCTGGACAACTAATGCCACAAATAATCTTTCAAAACTTGGGCCACACTGAGTTTTGAGTTTACTTAAAGGCTGGAAAATGATGGATGATAACAGCCAAAGTTTTGGCTGCCAGAGAGTAAATAATTTATGATTTTCATTACAGCAGTACCTATCCAAGGAATGTGAAAAAAATAATCAAGCAGACTTACCAGACTAGGAATAAACAGGTCCATTTTTAAAAGGACTAATGCTTCAGAGTGTATGGGATGCTCCCTATTCAGTGCATGACAGCAGCTTCTTAACTAACAGAAATTATTGCAACACTACTAGAAGGAATGAGTTATGAGAACATGCACACCCTGAAGAATGATCCTTCTCTTCCAGCTTTTATTTACATGTCTGAGACACTGCCTGCCAGAATACACATTTTCAACAATATCTCAAGAAAGGAGAAAATAAATGCCTAAGGTTTGACTAGCTTTATATGCCAGAAAATTATTAAGTAATACCTGAAGCTTGCCTTTGTGGTTTAGAACCAGGATGTGCTATAAAACTTTAAAAATACAGATTAAAAAAAATTACCTATAAATGTTTTGACAGGTGTGTGCACACAAATAAACGTAAAGTTTGCTTCTTCACAGGAAGCTCAGTTTCAGACACTAGAACTTTAAATTAATTATACATATATGAAATCTGGGGATGGATGAATGAATAATGAATAGATGAATGAGTAAATGAGTTATCACTTTTAGTGTAAGTTTGAACCCATTAAAATAAATAATGAAGAAGGATGGAAATGCAGTTTGAGAACCCAAGTTCACTCATAAGGAGGCTCAAGAATGTGTATTTTAAGTGTGGCTGAATTCAAAGGCAAAAGAGATGCCACTGATGACAGAAACACTTATACTTTTGTCAAATAGCATGGGATTTATACAATATGCTCAGTATATTCCATGAATCCTAATATTTATGGTCCCAATTGCAAAAACAGATAGTATTTGCATGTTCCTAGGTATGAAGCCTTATATTAAACATGCACAAAATACAAGGGATAGAACATCTCTCCTGAAAAAAGGCTGAGAGACTTGGGGTTGTTCAGCCTAGAGAAGAAAAGGGTCAGAGGACACTTTACTGCAGCCTTTCAATACTTAAGGGGGAAAGATGGGGATAAACCACTTAGCAGGGCCTGCTGCAATTGTTTTAAACTGTAAGAGGGTAGATTTAGACTAACTATAAGGAAGCAGTATTTTACAACTGTTAGAAACATTTAACATTTTTTAACATATTTATTATTATGTATTTTAAATTAGTATTAAATTAATATCAAGTATTTTAAAATAGGAAGAAATATTTCACAATATTTTACAATGAGGGTGGTGAAACACCTTCAGCATTATACAGTAAATTAACTCCCCTTAAACAAACAAAATGCTGCATTACTCAACTGGTATTACTATCTACCCCTAGCCACAAGCATTTCTTTCTGACTCTTGCCAGCTCTGAAACCAGCCATACAATTAAAACAGCAACAGGTATGCCAGGTGGTGCATACAAAACTGGAACAGTGAGGCTTAGAGAAGCTAACTTTCCAATGTTAAAACAAGATTCTAATAAAAATGTCGGGCAGTATTTACACCAAACAAGTATGCAGTACTTTTTTAACTCTAGAGCTTAGCCCATAATCTCACGTACTTCCAAGCAACAGTACCAAAACCTCCTAAATCTTGAAGATCAGGGCATTGAAGTCAAAACTTAAATGCCTCCATTAGAGGGTTAGAGCATTCTTGGACCAGTTAATGAACTAGTGAAGAGTGCAAGAACACACTTGCCTTCTTGTTGCAGTCTTGCCCAAGCACCTGCTCTCACTTTCAAAGACTGGGTGCTAGACAAGATACACATTTGCTTTTATCATCTGCAACCAATACAATGTGTTGCTCTCAGGTAAAAGTGAAATTATTTCTGAATTAACACACTGACCCAGTATTTTTCATTTTTCAGGATATGGGTATCAAAAGCGTAAGAAAGAGGTATACAAATAGCTTTTGTCCAAATTGGTACTAAACTTGGTATTTTAATCACTTTTGAAACTATTTTTTCATCTACCAATTTTAATTACTGATGACACCAGCTTGTTCTATGTAGCTCTTACAGCTGTGCACCACCTATGTCTAACAAACTTAGCACTGCAATATCCCTCTGACATACAAAACTTATGTTACCCATATTGTACACATGTGGAAGATCTCTTGGAACTTCTGCTGGCAGAGAAGTAAAAAGCCTTCAAAATCCAGTATTAAGATCAGCCCCACTCATTTCTCGAGAATTAACTTTAGACTGGGGCTGTGTGTTTTTAAAAGTTACCCACCAGAATAAAGATTTCTGTGCAAATAAACTCAGACCCTACACAAAAAGCTTTCGGATCTAAGAATCCATTTTTGGGTTTTCAGCAGCATTAGCAGATGTCCAAGAACTAAGTGCTGCTCAATTGAAGCATGCATTGAAGTACCTTCCATGTTTTCAAAGTCTTTCTAGAAAAGCACAGGATCTAGGGAAGTCTTGCAATCCTGCATACACCAAGCCCCAGAACCATTGGAACAAAAAGGGGTGAGACATGAAATCAGTTCTGTAACTGAGATGCAAAAACAAGGCAAAAACTATTCAGCTCGAAATACATTATTCAGCTTGAAATACACCTTGATAAATTCAGGCAAGAGTAGGGAGATGCATCATGCTACTACACCTTACACCTTTTTTTATCTGGTTCTTATTCACACTGATAGAATACTGTCATTCTTTAATTACTAAAGATCTAGGTTTTAACCTCAATCCAGAAAAGTTTTTACTTACCCTATTCAAATTTTCACCTTTCACCGAGTCTTCATAAATTAAAATTTTGTCCTGTAAAGATTTCTTCAGAATATCTAACTTATTTCTATTCCTGGATCCTGTTTTTCCCATTTTTGAATGCTGCTGTAACAAGATGAGCAAACACTTCATTTGTAAGAGGTATATGAGGATTCTACTGTTAAGATTATTACTTGCTTTTATTGGCACATCCAGCAAATAATGAAACACTTGGCAAATATGACTCTCACTGAGAAAGTATTTCTAAAATGAAGATGCTGCCTATTCATTCAGAAAATTCCTTTCAGACATTCAGCCAAAGTAAGAATTTTTTTAAAAATTTCTTTCAAGTAGAATTACATATTCATCCTTTCCATGAAAACTGGTAGCATATAAATTTTATTTTAAACAAGCTTTAGCAGTGATAGTAAGAGAAGATTTTAACTGATAGTTTGTCTCCTCAGCACAGTGTAAAATGAACAAAGAATATTAATTTAAGATCTACATTGTTTTCAACACACAGTCTATGAATCAGAAATGAACCATGATAATATTAAGAGGCACCGTTCCATGTAATCAAATTATTCTTGACCTTTCTATTTCTTTACAAGAATACCAACTAAGTATATGTACTCTTGGGGAAATGATAACATCTGTTCAACTGTAAGGTTTTGCAAAGTCATTTCCCTCCTTTAGTATTTTAGAAACTATTAAGGCTTTGAACTAGGCTAACTCCTAGCACAATTAACCCAAGGTAGTTTACATGTTTAGAAAATACAACCAAACCAAGACAAAGCAAGGGCAAGTCCTCCTTTTTAAGAAGGTACCAGATACAATTCATACAGGAAATGCTTTTTGCCCCCCTGCTTCATAAGAACTGAAAACCATTTATGATTCCACAGCTTTTACACTTTACTGAAGGAATTAAATACCTCTCACGGGGTTCTTTAAAAAGTGCTAGATTTGATAGGCAGATAGACTCCTCGTTGGAAATACTTCTCTAACTTTGAGTATGCCTCATCTCCTACATATTCAGATGTGGGGAAAAAAACTCAAACTGTCTGCATACACTTAAATCTTCTGGAAACAAGAAACAGAAATCATGCCCAATTTCTTGCCAAGAAAGGCCATCTAATTCAGGAGCCTTACTCTCCTAAACAGACAAAACAATGTAGAAGATTCTTTTTCAGAAATTCCCAAAACTTTCACAAAAGCAGCAGAAATACACAGGTGTATGTGAGAAAAAGCTATTTCTCTAGCTGCTGCCCAAACAATTACAATTAAGTCCACTGGTCCATGCAGACAGGCAAAGTGTCCAGTGCTGTCACACCTATGGAGAAGCTATGGATGCAGATCTGCAGGCAATGCCAGCAGCCACAGGTACACCCAGAAGCCCTTCCACACCCCCACACTGATCCCACGCTGTTCCCACCTGTTTGTTGGTCATTGCTAAATTCTGCTCGACCTTCAGCACCTCGGTGTCCCTCTGCTCCATCCCAAAAGCCTGAAGCAAGGTTCTTGCTCTTATCTTGGGCCAAGCCAAGCTGCTGTCCACCTGAGAGAAGCAGCAGTGCAACTCTTGCCTCATTCTAAGCAACTGCTCTTCTGAGAGGGAGAGGGGTAAACTTAGAAGTTGCCTGTTAAAAAAAAAACAAGAGCTATTTGCTGTTCAACGACTTAGGCAATAGTGCATTAATTATAAGAGATGTGCACACAAATACTTTACTTAGCAGGGATCATGGTTTTTTGGTCTATTTCATACATCAGTTAGAGATTCCACACACAGCAATGAACTGCTCAGCATGTACAAAATATCCTTGAGGATACCTTAAATTCTGCATACAGAACTTCCTGGACTGTAAAACTTCATTTTCAAAGGAAAACAGCATTTGAATATTTTAAAAATAAATTAATATTTTTAGCACTTTTCCTATGCATAGAATCCTTCCACCTCTTCAGACAATATAATCCCTGAACTTCAGCTGAAATCAAGATAAAAGCTTCCCATAAAGCCTCCCTGTGCTGTTTCTCAGCACTCAGCAGTCACAGCTATTGAGAAGAAAAAATAAAATAAAAGTCTCTCTCTATTATGAACACATATATCATCCCTTCCATCAATAAGTCACAAGGGTTCCAGCTGTTATTTGTCAAAAGGCTCTTTGCAGTCTGAACAACACAATGTATTTTAAGGGTAATTTGAATTACTCAAAGTTCCCATTTTAAAGAAGTAAGGTTCTCAACACAGATCTCAAACGAACTGATCATCAGGTCAAGCTGAAGTTGACTTAAAAATAAAGCATACTCAGTTTTCATTAACCTTAGACTACATTTATCTTCTTACCTTGTTTATCCTATTTCCTTAGGAATATTTCATAAAAAATAGCATACTTTTATTTGTTCAGAAATTTCCTTTATTCCACAAAAAATTGTTTGTATTTAAAACATGAACAGCATGTTTTTTAAAGAGTAGTTTTCATTGAAAAATATATTACACTGCATGTTTCATTAGTACTGATACTTTTATTCAATATATAACAGGCCTATACTACCTTATTTCACTAAAATATTTGAGTTTAGAAATCCTTTTTTCTTTCTACTGATTCACCAAAGAACAGTCAGATCCTTAATTAATACATTTTTAATGCATGAGGATTTTCCCTTCAAAGAATTACTTATTTTAAGACAAGACTACTCCAAATGATCATTTATAGTATACTTAACCATTTGTCATCTTGTCTTAGACTCATGAAAGAAAATCCATGGTATAACTCCATGCATATAGATATATAGAAAAAGATACAAAATAAAATACAGCAAATAGAGTTTTGCCATGTCTATATTTAAAAAGGACTTCAGGCATTAACAACCTTCATAAATATTTTGGACTAACCCACGGTCTCTTTGATAAGCAACAAAAAAGAAAAGCTATCATTCAAAATAATTCTTTGTGAACACTAGATAGCAGACAAGAACATAAACATGAGAGCTGGCATCTGTCATCAAAATACTGAAATAATAAATAATTGATGGACAATGGACTGAAAGAAATGACAGATTTTAAGCGGCTTCTGAAGGACAGTTGTTGCTGCATTTTTTTGTATACTTTTCCTGCATTTTACTGAAAAACACCCAGACAGCTTACTGTTGCTTCAAATAAAGATAGCATCTAACAAATACAACAGGCACACTGCAGGATGGAACACAATTATTATGGAATTCTAAGTTAGAAACAGCAAAGTCCTGCTGGGTCATGCAATCTACTTCCATACTCCTGCAGGTCTGCTCTCGGCAATGTAAACAAGAGATAGTAAGACAAGCTGGAAAATACATATAAATGACTTATAGGAAAGTATTTAAAATGCAAAAATACAAAGCCCTTGAAATTAGAACCAATATAATGGGAAAAAATGGAATTCTTTTTTTTTAACAAAGCCAATGTAATGGGTAAAGTTTCTTTCTATATTTCTCTTATATGGTTTTACATGTGGCAGGAAAACTTACAAAGATTCTGTCTGGATAAAACTGCCCATTCAAATCTATTTTGCTTTACAGAAGGGGTATGAAGGAGAAACTTTCACCAGTGTATTTTTTTTCTCTTTTTTTTCACCCTCCCTGTTCAATCTCTTATGCCTGGTACATTTTATTCAGAGCCACACAGCTTATTGTAAGTTTTCCTGTTCCAGTTGCTTCCCCTAAAGCTGCAATTTTATTTTTTCATGTTCCCATGTCTCTAACAATGTCTCTTATTAAATAGACATTGTATAGGAAATGTAGTACTGCAAATATTCAGGCAATCTAACAACCAGACATAAATGTACTTGAAAGCTAAGAACAAATGCCAACGAACATTCCCTGATCTCTCAGGACCTTGCTGCCACTCTGGGAGGCACAACCCCTCCTGGCCACAGCCATGGGCTCTCCCTGTGCCAGGGCTCCCAAGTGTGGCAAGGCCACCACCTGCTTTCCCACCTCCCCAGGGTCACATTGTAGCAGGCAGCAATGGCCATGACGCTTCCAGTGGCCAGAACTCCCCTCTGCAGCACTGCCTGTGCCATGCTGCCTGTCTGGCTCAGGGCTTGGTGCCAGGGAAACTCTGCCAGCAGGCCAGAGCAGCCCAGGCTGACACATGGAGACGTGAGCTGCACAGGCAGGATGCTGCACTGGGTACTTAGGGACCGTGTGGAAATACTGTGGCAAAGCTTAAAACAAACCCCGTGAGTAAGGCTTGACTTGTGGCTAGAAGGAATATATTGAACTTGGACTTGGGGCCAATTAAGTCTGACATACTAACTGGCATTTCCAAAGTGCGGGACCTCGAAGAACAGACTAAGAATAACAATGAAAGATGTGTAAGTGATACCTCCCATGGAATGAATGGAAGTATAAAACCTTCATTCCACGTTTTTAGCTTCAAGACTGTGTTTTCTGGGATCTCCACTGCAGTGCTCACCCACTGGTGCCACATGGGCTAAGCACTTGGGAAAAAAAAAGTCAATTTCTAAGTCCCCAACAGAGAACTGATCATTAGGAATTACAACTGGACAGGTGTGATAACTCCTAGTTCTCTTCAATCTGCAACAGTAACTAAGAAACGAGTGCAGAGAGATACTTGCATGAATACTGATTGCTCCCAGCTCCTGGTTTTTTTTTGTTCTGAAATGCCTGTTTCCAGCTCTTGGCTTAGCTTCTGCCTGGTGAGCTGAAGCAGCTCTTCAGCAGCCATGCTCTTGTCATGTTCTTCCCTTTCAAGCTGTCCGTGTTTAACAACCATCTCTTTTTTGTGCTCCTCCACAGCTTCTAGCAGGAACAACTTTGGTACATTGAGCTTGACCAGTTCTTGCACAAACACTCCACACTGAACACGTTTAAGCGCTTCAATGGCTTTGTCTGCTATGTCAAATAGAAGCTCTTTCAGCTCTTCACTGGCCTCATTGTCAAGCTTTTCAGTAAGTTCTTCAAATTCAATCGTGTGATCACTCAGAAGATTTTTCCAGTGTCTCAGGTAGTGAGAGATCTCATTAGTAGTTTTGAAGGGGTCTCCAAGTGACAGCTGCTCCTTCTGATGCTCTTTCTGCTGATTCATTTACCAAAAGGAGGAAGAAAGTTAAGAAAAGGAACATCTTGAATTCTAGCTCTTTAAGTATGGATTTCATACAATGCAAAATTTCATGCTTTTGCTTTTCCACGTTCTTGAAACTGCTTTTCAGTGTCCAGAGACTTACCTAGCCCTCTACAGATTGCCCTTGTGAGCACCTACGAGGTCCGTGATAACTCAAACTATTGTTAGATACAAGGGCTGTGATAATATGGACTGTTGCTAGATAGAAGAGCTAACACCTAAACACATGCATGATCATGTGGTTTGACATAATCTCAGCTAGATGAACATCAGTGATCTGGCAGCACTTCAGAAGTGCATATGGATCGAACAGCAAACAAGGAAAAGAATTTTAAAAAATTAGGGAAAAAATAACTTTGGGTTGGGTTTTTTTTTTTTATTTTCCCGATCTAGCAATTTCACTGGAAAGCTAAACCAAAGCTACCTACACTGAGAATAAACATAACAAATGATGTCACCATCACCAGGCCTGCTGTCTATGCTCACACTGGTATCTGTTAAAGAGCACAAAGCACTGAAACACATCCTGCAAAAGATAAACTCAACCTCACCTAACTTGGGTCACCTAAAAGAACTATCACTTAATCGAAGATGGTTTTTCTTCTCCGTCTTTTAGGCAGAGAAAGGTAACTTTGAAGAATACCTTTGGACGACAACTCCCTTTCAGATCCCCTGCAAGTCATCACACATTATGAGATGACTTATACCTTTTAGAGTTACCTTTGATTTTTAGATGGCTGAGATCAGTTCTACCACAAGCAACCATAGGTAGAGCATCTTTTACATAGTTTTGGTTTGTAGCTGAATTTTAACTGTGCTGTTGAAGTCACTCAGGTCACACATAGTCAGGAAACCCACAGAAAATGGTGACTGTCATCTGAGCCATTTCCCTCACCAACTCCTGAACCTGAGCTGGCTTTTGCCTGTCTGCATGTTACAGAGACTTGTCACAATGCCCTTGGACACAGTACACTAAGCAGAGGGGCTTCAGAAGTTTCTCCAGCTAAGTTGAAGTTATTTCTTGTAGGTTTTTCTAAAAGAACAGCTATGAATTACTGCATGACTAATACAGAACATGGTGATACACAGCTAAAACCAACTGACACTTATTTTCAACCATGCTCCTGGCAATGTTGAACCCTGTAGTAAGAACTACATTTTATTTTTCAATTAATTCAACTTCTAATTCATTATAACCCCGATGAAAATAAATACACTGAAAATAATTACCTTTTGCAGCATTTCCCGCCTTCGCTTGGTAATGAGTTTCTGGCAAAGCTTCTGCTTTTCTTGTTTTAAATCATGATCAAATTTTTGTTTAACAAAATTAATTTCAGTCTCAGCTCGGTCCAGCAGCATTCCCAAATGACCTTCAGGTAGATGACCTGCTCTGTAATAACAGTGTTTGGAGCCTGTTATCCCTAATTCTTAAGAGCAAAAGGATATCTGAGGCAATTAGTACCATAAAAAGGCTCAGCAAAATAGACAGACTGAATGATCTTTGTTTCTTTAGCAGTGACACCTGGGAGAATCAAACAAGGAAGGGGATAACAGAAGGACAAATCTCAGAGATGAGCACAGAATTAAGGCAGTTTGTGAAGGTGTATGAAAAAGAAACAGGAAGAAGGATGGAAGGAAGGGCAAGTGCAAAACCAATTACATATCAGTTTGTAATGTAAGTGACATTCAAATGAGACATTTTAAACCTTATATATTATGTACATTTATTTTTTCATTTAATGTCCCTGGAATGCAATTTTATATGTCTTTTACAATCCTTATCATTAAAAAGAAATTTCTCTTTAAAGTATGTAATCAAGTAAAAAAACCAAAAAATTATTTTTAAAAGACAAAGCAATCATATCTACAAAATATTTATACTCAGACTTCCTATTAAATTTACATCAGAAGAATTATAAAAATTTCAAAATAATAGCAAACTTCAACTATCTGAAACAGCAACTTGCTGGTCATAAACCCATGGTGCTCTCATAAGGAAGTTCAAGACTATGGTCTTCCTCCCGTTGCTACAGTATTTCATGTCAAAGGGAAAACAAGATCTAAAGAGTGACAGCAACAGTTAAAAAGACCTCCCTCTCCACAAATTCAAATTGAATTTCTGAACTTACCTGCTATTACATTTACACTACAAGTTCCCCGAATCTTTCTTATTCAACAGAAGAATAAAAGAACATCTTAATTCAGACCAGACTGTTGGACATTTGTGAGTTATACTTTATAATAAGTACAGTGGACTTACAAAATGTGGTGTTGAAAAGGTCAACATGAAACTTCGAACTGAAAGCTCCAATTCCTGACCTGAATCTGGATGTTATCCAAATACCTTCTAGTTTACTTATCCAGTCGCCCTTTTTTCAAAGACATGAACATTACACAGAGAGCCAGGACTCAGATGACCCAAGGCTCCATTACAATGGCATACCTGGCCCAATTCCTAAATTAAAGTAGGAGCTAAATGTGGTAAGCAAGCCCTTCTCCAGAAAGGAAGATCTCCTTTGGGTTTATTAGGATTTATTGATACTGTGACAACTTAATTCCAACCAAAATCCTCAAAATAAGATCTAAAATAAAGCAGAAGGTTACCATATTAGCTTGTTTGCAGCCACAGCACTGTAACCACATCCCATAATTCACACCTCTCCATCTTCTGCTCAAGCATCCACAGCTATCCGAGCAAGCCATGAAACACCATCCCCTATATAATGCATGTGCTGGATAGAAACTCAGATGTGCTTTATCACAGTTATGTCAATAAAAGAAATCCTCCTTTTGCAGAGCTTTTTCAAAGTCTAATCTATTGCATTTCTTTAATCGGCAAAGAGGATTAAACTACTTCTCAATATATTGAGAGTAATCCACAATGCGTCATTCTTGGCCAAGTAATTTCTGCCTTGAAACTAATCAATGTTAAAATTGAGTGTTATGTCTAAAAACCCCCAAACAGCACCACGTTTTTAGCCCATATTTGGTAAGTCTTAAGTCTTGCCCCTCCTTTTTGACTGAACTCAAGGCAAAAGATACGTGAATAAAGATAATTAACTATGGTGAGGAAGTGAGGAAAGATAATAACCAAGATATTATTTTTAACACCTTCATCCTTTCTTATACTGAGGAAATAAACCCAGCCTTGTTGCATGCAATTAAAATCCCTGTCCAGAGCAGTGAAAAGAATCTGCAATAGAAAAAGACAGATGTGCTGGAACCAAACAGCAAATGAAAGTTTAAGGAGAGTGACACAACACAGAATGATAGGAAGATGATATATAGCTACCTATTTTTAGGATTTTAAAAAAAGGGCCTTCATTATTTCAGTTGATTTGATTTATTTAGAGATCCAGTATGTCCACAGCTAAAAATGTAGGTGATGCAGTATCCCACCACAGAAGCCTATGTCAGTTTATGTGCCAACTTACATTAATTGGTGTTATGGTAATTCCTAAAAGGCTCAATCCTGGCAACACACCTTCATTTCTGGTTTCATATAAATACAATAACAAACAATTACAGTGATAGGAATAAAAGATGTCCTGATCTCAAAGGACTCTGAACAGAAATGCAAAACAAAAGGAGAGGAGAAAGGTAATGAGACAATATAGACTGTATGATAAACTGCCCGGTCTCAGCATACCAGACATTTAATCACTGAAGAAATGTGCAGGCACATGTCTTTGAACAAAGAGAATTTTAATGAAGGACAATACTGTGCTAATGACAAGGATGTTTAAAGGGAGATCCTCCCAAAGGCAGTGAGCACCAAGGAAGGTACAGAGGTGAAGCATGTAGCCAGCAGCAGCGGTATCACAGGTCAGTCACAGAGAGATCTTGACTCTCTGTATTGAATGAAAGCCAACAAATTAAGGAGCAAATACAGAGTGAGGGCACGAAATTAAAAATAAGGACTTTGAATTTGATGTTACAGAGAAGGGATGCTGGACCCCAGCATAGGAAAATTGCTTAATGAAAGCTGAAGAAGGCACAGGAGCATCACCAAAGCAAAAGGGAGATAGATATGAAGCAGAAAAGTTGTAGAGGCCTGAATGTCCATGGAGGTTGAATCACATCACCATACAGAAACTACACAGAGAGAACTTGCATGACTCTGCCCATGCTACTCCAGCTACGTCAGGATTTCACCTGCTGAAATGGCATCTTGCCAGTGCCCAGAACAGAATTCATGTAATAATAATAAAAATTCAGGGCAATAAATGCCCTCCCTACATAGCAGAGTGCTACAAGCAGAAAAGGTTTTAAGAGATTATAAGAAAACTTCATACTGATGCATTATTGCTTGAGGCATTCACATTCCAATACTGGCTTCCAGAAATGTCCAGCCAAGACACTGTTGGAAAACTACTTTCTATGGACAAGGTCCATATAAATTGTGATTATTAAGAAGAACGAGACCAGCTCAAGGTGCTTGTTTCAATCTTTTCAGAGTCTTCTGACTACAAACACAATACACAGGAAATTCTTTAGGTCTTACAAAAATTTAAATTTTGGGAGAAATTTATGAAGAAGCTTGTAACTGTTTGTACCCAGTGAGTCACAAGAACTGGATTCAATTTTTGAGAGACTGAAGAAGAAATTTCTTGTGAACAAGAAGATACTGGCAAAAGAATAACACAATGTGTTACAGATGCTATAGTTTAAAAACATCAAGAACATTGAACCTCTGTTGATAGCAAGAACAACCCAGGATAAACACTGCCTCAAGTACTGCCCTTTTGCCCATTATTCTTAAAGAAAAAACATAAAGAGCCCGTGTAGACATCCCTCAAATCCACGATTACAGATTATATTTTAAAATCTCCTTTCCTGCCTTTTGGCACTGCAGTCCAGGCTTGATTTTCAAAAGACAATGAGTAATCAAAAACTAGTCCTGACAATGCGGCGTTTTATTTAAATAATGTATTCAAAAAACCCAGCTTGAAAACTCTGGCTGCTCTATTTCATTTGAAATGTTCACAGTCCTCCCTAGAATTGGTTTGGGTTTATTTTGCTTTTTATAACATTCATTTCTGGCCATTCTGAGAATCCTTTTCATGTTAATTTGAAACTGCCTTGCTATCTGATAAATTTTAAACAAACTATTAAGCTCCATTTTTAAAAGACTTCTCCCCTCAATATCTATCTGTGGGTTTATCACTGCATCTATCTGTGGTATTTCTAATCTATATCTTTTCTCTCTTCTCCATTCAAAGTTCTGAATTTTAGAATTCCATTTATAACAGTAAGTTTAAGGCACTCTATTATAAAGCTGGACAAAATAGATTAAGACAGACCTGTATCTATATTTAGACAAGCAGATTCAATGACAAAATGAAAAACGAGGATACTACGGATACAAATTTAAAATATCAGTCATTCAGACCAGACTTCTCTTGCTGCTCGAATTGTAATGCTCCAATTTGTAAACGTTCCCAAAATCACTATCTAGCCAGAAACTTAAATACAAGTCTATGCTATGTAATTATGAAATTTTCATGTGTTATCCTGGGATATTTCAGTTTGCCTGTAGAAAATAAAATACTAGCAAATAAACTGAAATACTACATTCTGGAGTTTTATCATCACAACACCTAAAGAATGAATTATAACAGTTTGGCCAACATTTGTCTGAGAGGAAATACTGCTGCAGCAAGTGTGGGAAGCTACAAGAAAATAACTAGTTCTAGGCCCAGAAAGCCAAATGGGATTGCTTCTCTACAAATGGTATCTCCAACTATTGATATGTGTCCTTTGTCCACAGACAACCAAACACTGTATACTCTGAAAGTTTTAAAGGAGAGTGCTAGAACAATTATTTTTCATCTTGGTAATAATGCTTGCTGCTTTTGGAAGTTTCTAGGTAGTTTGGGGGGTTTGGGAAGGTTTTTAAGACAATTTTTTGGGATGAGATCCACAAGGTCTTGTATTTACTAATACTATGCCTTTCCTCTCTGTTTTATAGCTGGTTTGTTTTGTGACTGTTAGGTGCAATAACAGGCATTAAGCAATGGGTGAAACCAATTTTTCCAGCTTGAGAAGTCCCAGTTGTTCACTGCAATGGTCACTCAGTGAGGTTCTCACAAAGGCTTTTCACATAACTAAATCATCTGTGAAAATATCTCAGACCTTTCTCATAATACAATCCCAAAAAGAGGAAGGGAGCTCTGTGAAAGACGTGTCTGAATTATATTTCCTATTCCAGGACATTTCTGTCTTTGAGCCACACAGCTGTAGACCTTAGCAAAGCAGTGCAAGCCTGTTGGAAGAAGCTCTCTACAACCAATGAATCTCGAGGCTAAACACAGGGTGATTCAAGCTAAACTTAGGGTATGATTCCAAAGAGGCAGCACACAGGACAACCAAAAAGAAACCCAAGGAAAAGATACCAAAAATCGCAGACAAATTATTTTGTCATATCAACAGATGCAATCTTTGGTAGCTTTTAACAGACTTCCTGCTTCCTAATGTTAAATTGCTTTGAAATTAAGTTAACATTATGAAAGAAAAAACTCACCATAAAGATCAATGTTTATCTTGTTCTCTTAATGCACATTTCACATATTGTCACTGACTGATGTCAATATAGACACCTCAAATATACAAATAAAGCTGCATGCAGAGGACCAACAGCAGCAGTGCTAGATTGTTTTCCTGTACATTTTTTCCTGTACTCTGAGATATTTTGTTGCCCTGGCAGGCTCCTCAGTAATCTCTCCATATGCCAAACTAACACAGTTCTCTGAGTAGCAGAACGATGTCTCTCCCAGAGCTCCTCATAGCCACACTATTTTAAATAACTATGTCTCTGTGTGTCTGCTAAGTCACCATTTCTACCTCTCCAACTTGATTCTGAGTATCCTATCACAGAGTACTCAATCAGCCAGGGTCTGGTATGATATCCCAAACAAATTATATGCATGTTTTACAACGGCCCATTTCCAGGTCTACTTTTTACTTGCCTGACCTTTACTTTTTAATTCCCTGAAACAGGTGTAGTCTCTGCTAGACAAAATCCTCTGCAGCTATATTATTTATAAACTTAATCTATTTTCTTTAGAAAATATTAATGATTTTCAGCTTGAAAAGAGAAACTGTACATCCAGATCCTCAAACATATTCAATCACAAGTGAATCAAAATTGTTCTTGTCTGTTAAATCCAGATATTCATGTATAATGAATGCAGACAAATGGTCTTAACACGTTGCAATGGACTCTGGTATGAGTTTTCACATGATTGATGACTATTTATATAAATAATGGATGCATAAAGACATTGAGAATCTTACATGAGTCTGGTTCCCACCAAAGTCAGAATTACAAACATGTACTACATATGTTTCCAGCAATTCATCTCTGTCCTGTACAAAGTGGATACAGATAACAAAACCTCACCTTAGCACCTGCTGGGATTTAACCAACAAAGTCAACCAGTTACAAAATATTTTCTTAGAATTAACTAAAAGATAACATTTTTATGCAACTCTCCTGCTAGGTAACACAGAAAAAAAAGACTTTTGAAGAGCCTATTGCCTGTGAGATAACGTAGTCAAATGGCTGACAAGAAAACAGTTGAGATATTTACCTTTCCATCTTATTAATGAGACTTGATATCTGGGCTGCTGCAGCATTTATAAGAGCAGAGACACGAGAATCCCTTGACTGTATCTTACTTATAAGATATTCTCTGTAAGAAAATCTTTTATTCAGCTGATATTTCTTACAAGCTTGCAAAAAATCCATTAGCTCTTCAATGTCACCCTACAGGAAAGAATGTGAACAAATGTGAACATTTAATTAGATGTAATATTAATTTTGGCTAACACCTATGAGCATCAGACCAGATTTCATTAACAGGACAAAGCTGAAAAATGCTTACAAGTGTAAAACAATAAGCTTATATCAATTTAACTCTAATGATCACATCAAATTATTATGGTTATTTTAACAAAACAAAATAAATAATGTGCTGAGCTTTTGGCCTGATTACCTCAATACTGTGTGTACTTTCCTGAATGGTGAATACACATCCTGAGTGCCCTGAGTTAACAGGTCATTTGCTCAGGTATTCACAATTACACACACATGCAACCCTACCAGTGGAAGCAGAACTGTTCTTTACGATGTACTGTATGATTACATAAGCAAAAGGTAACATTTTCAAAGGTGTCTAAATTGACTTCAAAGCCAATTTTAAAGCCAACTCTTGCACGTATGTTGAAGAGCATAGGGAAAGCCAAGCCCACTGCACACAGGTTGGCTTAGAAGTTCCTCCTTCCAACAGTGGGGAACAGGAAGGGTTTGGCTACCTACAGATGGCTCTGGCAGAGAGTTAGGCACACAATGTTCTATAGCATGAATAGCCAAGACTGGGTCTGATAGTTACATGATCCATGTCTGAGCAGCCAAAACATAGTCAAAACTTTCTTCACTTGCTCTACCTCTTTGACCTGGCTGCTTAACTATCTTCTGCACAAGTGCTTGCTGCACCTTCCCCTGGCAGTGGCCAATGTATAGCTTCTGTATATGAGGTTGTGTATCAGGTTTTAGGAGTGGCCCTTACACGTTCTGACACCTACTTTCCAGATGTTGCTTTTTAGCCTCCACCTGCAGGTCCACAACAATCATGCTCTTCCTCGAGAAGCAGCCAGAAGAATAACTCCCAGAACTTTTGTAATCTAGAGCACTAACTTTCAACACAAATGGAGGTAAAAACAAACAAACAAAATCCCATGAGGAAACAACTCAAGCTATTCTGTTGCAAGAGGTTTAAAATATAACTGAGAGCAAAACTTAAGTCCTGAACACACTCTTCATCATCATCCCTGGATCATGTAACCTAGACACTCAACCTCTCCAGTACAAAATCATAGTACTTCAGACACAACACAATTTCAATAATCAACATATTTGGATTGGGGGGCTCATTACATCTTCTGAAGTATATAAGAGCACTTGATGTATAAGGGGTTTTGAACACATGCATATACCTCAATATACAGTTGTGCAGATGTCTAGATGTGTTAATAAAGGCATTATAATTTTTAAAATACTTTCTAAGAAAGTTAGTTAAGAAAGTGGTAACATTTATCCTGAAACATTTCTCAAAAGTTATTGCAGGTTTGTATTTTGTCTTTAGGTTAGGAATGGAGATATCATCCTATTACCTGTATTTTAGAGTAACCTTCCACTAATGTTTTAGCTGCTTCCAACTTCAGTTCTCCCTTTAAAGTGGCATTTGTTATCTGTGTAAAAAAGATAGTATGGAGCTCCTTTCTTTGGGTAATAGCCAGCTCTCTATAAGCCTTTGCAAAATATTCCTCCTGCTTTACGGAAAGGAACCTCTTCAGGCAGTCCTGCTCCAGTCTGTGAAGTCTGTCCAGAAGACTTCTGTATTCTACAGCAGGCTACAGAGAAGAAGGAAATAAATACATCAGAAGTGATTTTCAGAATTCAACATATTTTAAAGTATCAGTGCTACTAGCTCATATATATTTTACAAATAATTTAGCTACTGTCATTTCAGGGTTAAATGAAGGCTAATTTTGAATTAGTGTACACTTTCCATAGTTTTCAACTGTTTGGATGGCAGGGTTGCACAGCTGCCAGTCTCTCATACAGATACCACTTCCAAAGCATAATGAAGTCCTTTTAGAATTCACATCTCTTATATAAGATAAATTACATAAACTGGCATGAAATTCAACACAAAGACTATATGTGAAATTCATTTTTTAGGTTTCATCAATCCAGAAATTCTATTAAAATTAAACAGACTCATGTAAGGCACACCAATGAAATTATAATAAGCACATTTTAAAAAATAATATAAATTAAATATAAATATAAAAAACCTCCTCCATTCTACTAAAAATACCTAGAAGTTTTTTATTATTGCTGACCTACTTTAAATATCAGTTTCTACAAATTCATCCAAGAGCATCATTTTAGATTTACATTTACAACCACGGAGTAGAATTAAATGGCAATTACTTTAAAAGCTTCTCTTCCAGAAATACTTTCTCTTAGTTCACCAGTAAGACTTACATATTCATAGTTTTAATCTCAGATGGGATAAAGTCATTATAGAATCAAAACATACATGTCCCACAGAGCAAAGAATGCCTCTTATGCCAGCAGAGCTACCTAACAGTCACTGTGTCAGTCTTGTTCTAAATTTCATACCAATTATATTGAGGAGAACTGCCCTCTGCCCATCACTTCTCATTCCCACGAGACACACTGCAGGCAGCAAATAATTAATCAAAAAGGCAAGGAATATAAATTCTATGTTTTGGCTGAGAAGGGGAGGAGGTTATTGCTCCAGTTGTTTCCCACTGCCATCTCTTGGGTGTCAGTACACCTGCTACCCAGGAGCAGGGGTGTGAGCCAAACCTCACACTCCAGAACGTCCTTCTGGACCACATGCTGTGGCAAGTACAAAACCAGGTCCTTCTACAGACAGAAAAGTGAACAGCAAGATGATAGGATATGGTAAATGGATCACCACAAGTACTGGACTGACCTTAATTGTTCACTTGACTCCTACCATTCAGGATTTTCAGTACAAATCAGAACCAACACCAATGCATTCCTTACAATGCAAAGCCACTTTGCTGAGAGGATATTTAGTGTGAGTTCACACACTGAGTTTAAGCCAGGCCCCTCTCTCTGCAAAGGCAGGACTTATCTCAGTGAGGTCTAGGCTCCTTCTATATCCAATAGAAGGAAAAAGTCTTCTGCAGAGTACAGTTCACCTCATTCTTAAGAAGGCGTCCACAAGTATTTCTTCCTTCCCATCTCTTAATGTTTCGAGCACCTTTAGTTCAGGATATGCATATCCTACAGGTATGGAAAGCTACACAGAGTCACAATTTAAAATTCACCTGGACACATCAAAGAAATTCTACTGGCCCACCAGCCTTGTGCCATTAATTTTCTCTATGCAACAGCCTGATAAAACAAAGTTCTTCCTCAGAGCCTCAACATACTGAAGTACCTTTGATGGGTCACACTCAGCAAAAAAAACTTCTTGAGTCAAAACTTCAATCATGAATTTTCATAAAAGACCTTAACAATTATGGGTATGTGATATGCAAACACCACTTGTGGTCCAGACGCAAAGCCCCACTAGTAAGTAACAAACTGCACTATTTGTTCCCACCAAGTCACCCTCTTAACAGACAAACATGAAACATCAACTTGGGCATTCTGGAATTTTAAGCTTACAGAGAAGAAATAGTCAAAACTGACCAGAATCCTTCCAAGCCACAGGACATTGTTAAAAACAATAATAAAGAAAAAAGGGTGGGGGGAAATCAGTTTTATTGTAAACATTCAATATACTTGAAAAAAGACATAGAAGACTGGAGCATAACTGTGTACATGGGATGTTGGCCTAGTGACCCAGGCTCTATTTCCAGCCATTCTATTTTCCTATGAAATCCTGGGCAATGAAACTTATCCATTCAGAGAGAGATCTCTGAAAGAAAGTGATACACATAAGCTCCAAGTTTCCACTCTGAACTTGTACGGATTCATACTCAGACTTCAGTTATTTATTTATTATCCAGAGGCTATTTCCAAGAGACATCCACTCCTCGCTCTGTCTAAAATATGGATCATTCTGATTTCAGAGGGAAATCAGCCTTTGGTTTTGCTTATATTCTAATTTTCTTCAAAAAAACCCCCATAAATATTGGAAGCTTTCTACCTAGACTGTAAGGCTTATGATGCAGGGAGTTTATTCCTCTCTGAACGTGCAAAATACTTCACACAGTGTCTGAAATCTCAGAAAGTGCTGCAGTAAAATACAGTAAATAAAAATACACCACTTTGCAATAGTGTAAGTGATTATAAAAAAAACCAGTGTAATGACAACCCTTTCTTTTCAGATGTCACAGATTCCCTTGAGAAAAATTAGTTTTCTGGTGAAGTTAAACACAATTTCTTAATAACAACTACCCTAATTATGACATCTGAATTTTTGAACATACTTAATTGTAGATCTTTATCTTTACTCTTCTAGGAGGGCAACTAAGCTATTCCAGTCTAATAGAGAAACCATCTCCATAAAACTACATATGATGCAAAATACCTTGATTTAAAACCAGACTTACCTTTTCATTTATTTTCCTCATTAATTCCTCAGCCTCTTCATTTGCAGCTCTTGCTTTTTGGCACTGAGCCTCCATTGTCTTCCTAGTTTCCAGACTACACTCAGCTGTTAGAGCCACCATCTTCCTTTCATACTCCTCTTGAATCTCTTTCTCCATGGCAAGAAACCGCTTTTTGAAAACTGAACTTAACTTCTTCTCCACGTGAGGAAAGAGGCTGTGATTTAAGACCATGTTCTTCAGCATCATAGCAATCACTTCTTTACAGATCTGTGTTCGACAGGCCTCCAGATCAGCATCTGCCCGCGTCAGGCTGGCAACCTCCAAGCTGTACAAAGGTAATCAGGACTGTTAGAAATTGCAAATTATGGGAAATTTCTATCAGAAAACAAGATCCTTGTATCTAGAGCATTCAGTCTCTAGATTGTATCTAGATTCACTCAATACTGGGTAATGAAATGGCAGTCAGAGAAGTGCAGGAATATCACAGCATATGAGTTTATTAATTATGATAGTAATCACTCATTAAAGAGCAGGGTAAGTCAACTTCTACTACAGCAACTTAATTAAGTATGTCCATACTTGCATTTCCATTTCCGACAGAAGAAGAAAAATCCTTTCTTTATTAATATTCAAAACATTCCCTCAGATAAACGCCAACAGAAATGTCTGAGACCCCCCACCCACCCAAAAATAAAACCAACTCCACTATCTCTGTTGGGAAGCAGATTAAATGGGCCCATGAACAGACTATAAATTTTACTGACTTTGTAAAATAGTTCTAAACTCACTGACCCATCTACATTGATACATCACTGTTTCATGTTCTTGGCTGGTGTACTCCCTTCTCTGCAGGGAAGAGGGGACATTTTCAATTATGTGCAGATACAAGTAAAATAAAACAGAGGATATCTGTCTCTCATGAACATTACCAGAGTTCTAGAAAAGAGATTAAAACCAGATGGAAATACAAGAGGTTTTAGAAAAATGCAATATATGTCACGTTGCGTATAAATACATTCCCATTTATGTTTAGCGTTAAATTGTAATTATTCTAATTTTATACACAATGTAACTATTCTAAATTCTACACTTGAACTCAATTTAAGACTGGAAAATTAGGTGGGTTTTGCTCCTGCATGTCAAATTACATGAATACACAACACTATATGCTTCTGTGTGTGGACCATGTTTCTTTGTGACCAGCAAAACATAATTTTAGGAGCTGAAACTCATTCAGTTTTTTGCTTAGGCTAAATTACTGATCTAATTTTTCCACAGACATATCTCAGAGTAAATTTCAATTCCATAGCAAAGATTTTGGTAAGATTTGCAAGAGAGTAGAACGATACTACATTCAGAATCTTATAAATGAAGGCATGCAAATCTAGAAACACTTCGCTTTTTTTTTCAAACTTTCCTTTCCTTATGTAAGCAAGGAAACTAAAGTTAAGCTATGCAAGCAAGTTTAACTAAAAGTAAACCACTAACATATCACCATTGCCCGCCTGATAACGCTAGAGACGTGTTCTCCCCATTAACAAACTGATGGGGTGGAATTGTTTTCGTACAGTGACTCAAATACTGGAAGTTTTTGGGAGACCACCTTTAAAATGTAATCATCTACCACAGACTGATTTTCTGTTGCAATCTGTTGAAACCACAGAACCACACTGGTGATGGCCATCCTCATCTTGGTGATCTGCTGCAGGGCTGGCTGGTTGGTTGCAGCTACTAAACCTCCCCCATTTTACCCCCTCTTCCTTATATACAGCAACAGAAATTCCTGCATTGAAGTCCCATGAGCCTGAAACATTCCTCACAGGAATCTGAAGATCCTGTAAGAGCTAGTATTTGCTCTAATATCCCCAAGTCAACACACCCATCCAGCTTCTCTCCTGCCTACAGATGGACACTGCAGCTGGAGGTACAGAGTTTTCTTGGGTAACATTCACCTACATTCATGGTAAAGTGCCTCAGGGCACTGATCTGCTCCCTCTCCTTTGGGAGAGTCCTCCTTGCTCCAAGACAGAGGGCAGGTGATGGCAGGATCAAGGTAACAGGATGCTGAAGCAACACAGCAGATACAGATGTGTGCTTTCTCTTAAGTCATTTTGTTTATAGTCCTAGGACTTCTGCTGACACAGCCAGCTATTACCAAGCTGTTTGTGACAACTTGAAAAAAAAGAGGGGTTTCAGAGTTGTGTAAATGCACCTAAACAAAAACAAGGATTCAGAAAATGAGAGCTTTATGCTATGCTATGCTATGACTGTGAGGCAGTGGTAGGAGGTTTCCCTTCACAGATTCACTAATTCGTTATTAGCCTGTAAAATCCAAGCCACCAGATTTATTTTTCTGTTTTACTTCCTGCTTTAAGTTCAGCAGCTCTGATTTAATTGAAGCATATCTATGTTCTGTGAGAAACATCCAGTTTTCAAGCATCCCCTATCAAAGAACTAAGCATTTTAATCAATTGTTCCACTAGATAATTTCTCTAAGTGGTAACCTCATCCTCATCTTAAATTTTATTTGTTACAACTTCCAACTCTCTTTGTTTGCCAGAACAACAAGTTCCTTAGTCATTATTTTTCTGTTCTTCAAGCATGCAGTGATAGATGGTCACCCCAGCACCTACTAACCCTTTCTTACTGAGATGTGAAAGGCTGAATTCCTCATTTCTCTCCCTGGAAAGTGACACTTCACAGCTCTACCACATTGATACATAGTTCATAACACATAATTTATTCCTTATCACAAATACAGGTTTTTTTTAAAGCATGCTTCTAAAAAAATTAAGTTATTTTTCCACTCTTCTTCAACAGTGATCCCAAGAATGAAAGCCAAAATGAAACATCATCAGAACATTTCCTATTATCTTACCCTCAGTCTTCCCACAGCACTTCTTCCTATTTACTGCAAGTCATTACAGACTCGACCTGATTCCATTTCGATCAAGATTCCCATGGTCTTTTTCACCCTCAAGGAGAACTACAGCACGCCAGTAACTCTGCATGATGCAAAATGCAGGAGGAGCAACGACAGTAATAACCTGATACTGGTGTGTCAGCAAGCGAATAATGAGGCTCAGAAGATCTCAGGTGTATTTAACCTGTAACTCATACTCTTCTTTTCCCTGACAGCACATTGGTGAAGAAAGCAATGAAAGAGAAGTTTATGAACTGTTCCACCAAACCAAGGATAACAGCATAGAGAAAACTACAGCATAAAGAGTTACAATCCACAGCTCTCCTATGTCACATCTTTGAGGATAGTAGCCACACCATCACCTTTTTTCAGTGGCAGCTGAAGAAAGGTTGTGTCTGTAAAAGCTTGAAAGCTCCCTTCCATGTGATGTGCTCTACTTCAGGTCCATGATTTTCACACAGCAGCCAGCAGAAGTGACACAAGCTCATCACAGACATCAGAAACCTTGCTTCAAGCTCTTTACTCTAAACAGAGAGGTTGAGGGCACCCTGAGCATGCTGCATCACACCAACAGTTAGTAAAACACAGGAATCCTGTACATATGTTAAACCAAATGCTTTCATTTGGTTTCATTCAAGTCCATAAGAAGAACAACGTTTACAATCAACCAGATTAAATGTTTCACGACACACAGGGAAAAAAAATTCTAGCTTGACACTCTGTGTCTCCTCAAGACAAGGTACATTCAATAATTTGCTTTAAATGCCCTGCACTCTGCTTGTTACAGCAATTGATGTTTAAAAGGTCTTGCCCCACTTCCTGAGCATATTCAGCATCACAGAAACATGAAAGCTAATGAAGTACAGGTAGCTGATGGCAACCTATTGATGAAAAAGATGAAAGCTTTTGTTGGACAAAGCATGCTGAGAAAGGATGAGGACAGTACAGAAGGCAGGTGGCACAAAAGGGTGGGGGAAGGAAAGGTGAACAGACACATAGAAAATGAAACTTCAAACAGCAAGTGCATAGCTTTCTCACTCACTTGAAGAGAAAAGAGGATTTTAAAATCTGTTAGAGAGATCTGGAAGGGGAAAATCCCAGATGCCAAACACAGAGAAGCAGAGAGAGTGCCTGAGTAACTGATGTCCTCCACAGACCTAAAGAAAGAATACAGGAAAGCAGCTGGGGTCAGAAAGGCAACTATAGGTAATTTTAAAAAAGCAAACCAAAACACAACACACTACAAAAAAAGGAAACCTCTCATTAACTACCAAGTAATTGTGTCTTTAAATCCCATTATTCAAATTACAGGTCCACAGAGAGAATTTTTCAACAGGAGAGCTAACAGCTGCTGAATTTAACAGTCCTAAAAATAACTAATGGCTTTCAAACACATTTTTAAAATGAATTCTGAGTTTATAAAGGTAAGAAACTACTGTGACACAACTTTCTAAACTCTACAAGGGAGAGAAACAGTAAGCAAATTCCTCTTCGGTGTCATTTTCTCATCAAAACAGAAAAGCCTGTCATTCTCAGAAGGCTCATCTCTCATCTCCCAATGGAAGCCACTTAGTAGGACACATATTACAGAAGTATCCAGAGGAGACTGGAGCTCCATGGTAGCTGTTTCTGTAAAAGTAATGCTTCAAATACACAACGCTCCTGAAAAGCATGTAGTTAAGTAATTTAGAGCCATTTGTGGACACTTTGTCTCCACTGTTCCCACTTCAGCAGTGACTCGGAGCCCCAAGGCACAGCAGCTGCACCAACTCCTGATGGAGAGGGGATTGCAAAGAGGGAAGAACAGACAGACAGACAAGCACCCCAGCTCAGTGGCACCCACAATTACAGCCAGAGCAGCATATCCTGTCCCCTCAGGCACAGAGAAGATGGGACAGCTGCAGTGCAGAAGGAAACGGGCAGACAACATCCAGGCATTATGGCCCGTGTTGTCTCATCACACTTCAGAGTGAAGATGGAGAAAGAGTCGGACAAGAAGAATCACAAAGAAACCAGTTCCTGCAGGGCTGCCTTTAGTCAGTAAGAAAAGAAAGCCAATTCGAGTATAATGGGCATTAGAGAGGCCTTCAAAAGCTGCTGATGTGGTTTGTTTCACAAATCATCCATTTATTGAGGGGTTAGAAATACAGTATCAGTAAGCTGAGCTGTGTTTTGGGTTTTTTTCCGGTTTTTTGTCTCCTTAGTTTGTTGTTGTGTTTTGTTGGTGTTTTTTTTTAAGTACCAGGTCAGTATGGACCCTCTGTGCAGCCCCATACCTTCTTCCCTTCAACACCTCCCTCCTTTTTTCCTTCCTTTGCATTCCATGCTCTTCTGCTGGGTCCAGTCTCAACAGAGACTGTGAACACTTCAGGGCAGGGATTTACACAGCTGCAGCACAAGGCACAAACCTTTGCAGGAGACTCAAACTGTACTAGAGCAGAAGCAGAGGCAATGCAATGAGGTCTGAACAGCCACCAACAGCTACTGACTGCCCAAGCCCAAACTCTTCAGCCCTCCTGTGCCAGAGTGGGGTGTGTTGCCTTTCCCTGGTCCCTGCCTGCTGCCAGGCTGTGTTAGCACAGGTCTGAAGATGCTCTGTGATACAGCAGTAGCTGTAGGGGCCTGCAGGAGCTCTGAACTGGGGGAGTTCATCCATCAGTCCTGTGACACTTACACAGCCAAGCGTGAACTCGGCACAGCTCACGCAGGAGCCCACAGAGAGTACAAGACATCACATCAGTACATGAAATTGCTGAGAAAGGTACCTGAGGATTATCTAAGGATGCTTTCACATGGATGAGTCACAGATTAAGTTTAGCTTTCCAGAAGTCAGAATGCTGACAAAACCAAAACCAGGATTCCTGATATACAGCCAAGAAATAATAATTAAATAAAAAATTGAAAAAGATAAATTGAGCTGAGAGACCAGAACCTCTTCAGAAAATAAAGATTCATGAAAACCTGATAGAAAGTCTAAGCACTAGATCTGTTCCACCTGTCAAATTCCTTTAACTCTCCACAGCAATATAAAGAAACTAAAGGTATTTAAATTCTTACAATTATCTGTTTAGAAAACATTTTAAAAATCCAGCACTTAAGAGACTGAGAACCTCTGCATTGCTTGCAGAAAATAAGAAATATGACAAATCAGTGATCTTCAGAAAACCAATTTCAAAAATATATTTACCTACAATAGCACTGTTGCAACAGAGTTCAGAAAATGGTTATTTCACTCTTTTGCTCAGAAAAGCGACTATGCAAAAAGAGTGTATGAAAGACTCCAGCTCTGCTTCTGGTGAAGTCATCACACATTTCACCACCGATTTCAAAAGCACCAACTGCAGCCTGGATACTAACAAAATCATAAGTAAGTATTATTGCTATATGCATTATGCATTAATGCCTTAGGAGCTTCCAACTCTGCTACGATCTACTTCGATTCTTCTGATCTATCCAGGCAGGCTGAGCATTCAGATGACAGAAATGGTAGGAGATATCAATCTTCTTTCAAAATTATATGAAATAAAGTATCAGGAACAGCACAACTCTCAAAAGAAGACTCTCTTCTGGATGAAATAAATTGTTCTACGTAGACAGCAGAAATGACCCTTATAATTCTAAACAATTCATAGTCAGCCAACATCAAAGAAAAGTGACATTTTTAAGATGAAAAAAGATAGGTATACATTAATTTCAAATTACTTGTTTTCTTCAGCTCCTCAGTCTTACAGGCTCCTATCATATATTAAGCATTTGTTCTTTGATGAAAAAAAAGTATAGTTTACACACTTGTCGAGTTTCTAGCAGCATTCCTAACACAGAACTACAAATGCAGAGTATGGAGTTCATACCATGAGCATTCACTGCATCTTATGGTTATATCAATGTGATTATGATTTACAGTTATGGTCCTGCTTTGTACACATTTCACAAAAATAGAATACTGAATATGCTGTCCCTTCAAACATTCCAAAATTTTAATTACACTCTTTCCAAGTTACAAAAACCAGAAATTTAGCTCCTTGGTTTTTTTTTTGTACTAACAATGTAACTATTTCTCACCATTTTCTGTGTAGGAATATTAAGTACAGGTGCTATGACAACATGATCATTTATACCCCATCCCTGGCAGTGTTCAAAACCAGGCTGGATAAGGCCTTGAGCAACCTGGTCTGGTAGGATTTGTCCTTGCCTATAGCAGGGAGGGTTGGGACTAGAGGATCTCTGTGGTCCCTTCCAACCCCTTAACCTTCTATGATTCTATGATTCTTACTTTCCATTTAAATTCAGGGTTTAAAAAAAGGAACATTTGCACCATAGCAAATCAAACTGACATGTACAGCAAGAAATTTACATTTAGAAAGAAAAAGTGAATTTCTAAAATCATAGTGAATTGTTTTCATTTTTCTGTCAAGGCTTTTTGGAGACAGTTTGATCCTGTTCTCTAGTACATTGGCCTCAGTGTCCTCTACCACAGGAAAAAAATCAGCTGCAATGTACACATATTACTTACTCATTTACCAAAATAATTGGCAGTATGTATTGTGTATCAGCAAGCAGGTTCAAATTCAGCTAGAGCTTTGGCAAACTCAAGGAAGCATAGCTGTACAAAATGAAGATTAAAAACAAAAGGTATAGTAGTGAAAAGCCATTTAAAGAAATTAAGCTCCCTTTAACATATCTGTATCTTTTGAGACTATGAGTATGGTCAAGCTCCATCACATTGGACACAAACCCAAATTGCTCAGCTCTCTTCATATTCTCCTCTAGACATATGGAAGAAAAGACCCACAACATTTTGGAACATGATCTTCTAGTCTGCATGTCAAATATTCAAATCATATAGCTTCCCCTCATTAGTATTCATTGCCCAGAATCCAAGATTCAGTAATACACACAGCAAGGAACCTACTGAGAATAAAAGCCAAGCCATTTTGCTGCATAATGTACATCAAGGATATGACTTATTAAGACAAAATTCACAAAATGAGTAACCAAGAAGCTTCCTTATGAAACATTGAAAGTATGTTTTGTTCTCTAGCCAATCCTCCTGACAGTGCAACTGTCTACACTCCAAAGCTGTCCCTGTCCATAAATATTGAACACATGCTCCTGATGTATCTCCTAAACGATTTGGCACTGTCACTTCTTAAAAGACAACACAGATGTATGTTGCAAAGAAGAAAAAACATGTGGCTCTTACTTTTCAGAGTACTTTTCTCATTTGTATCTGAAAGACCAGAATGATTCCAACCATGACAGTGCAATGAAAAGGATGTTATCAGTTATGCTGGCGAGCTTATTTGTGTGTCACGTAGACAAAAATGAAACATACCTGCACCAAAACTTGCAGAAACAATTATCAAGCTACCATACAAGCAAGATGATGTTGTTTGGCTGAACATACCTATTACCCTTTCAGTCATCTTTCACAGCAGGAATCACAGTAACTCTGAATACCTTTGTGGTCTATCTACTATCCTCATCCTGGAGAAAGGGAAACACAGCTTAGAAGGTGTAGCAGGTTAGTGAGTGTTGACTAATGGGCATCTACTTTATTCACTGCAACACTCTACCTCTTTAGAGGTAAAGAAAATAGAAACTGAGGAAAGAAAAGGAAGCAAGAGACATATGCCCTACCTTCCTAAAAACATTAAAAAACTTTAGCCCCTGGACACA
>VZRO01003965.1:402475-423130 GCA_013397915.1 Daphoenositta chrysoptera | reverse complement strand
CCATTAACAGGAGATAGTCCGGAGGGAGGAGGCCAGGAACAGCACCCACCTGGTTTGAACAGCTCGTGTAGATGGTGATAGAACACACTGCAACCCAGGACAGGCCCCTTCAGCATTTCTGGGATCCTCAGGAAGCTGCTGTGCCACTGTCAAATGTGAAGCTGTTTTTTCATAATGGGCATAATCCTCCTCCTTCCTGCATCTCATGTCAGAAGAACCTATTCCATTTCCAAAGATTTCACAAGCAATTCTACCTTGCCCCCTGATTCCTGTATTCGAACAGAATCAGGAAAGAAATAAAGGTTTGCTGCTTTGTTTTGGGTTTCCCATTGGACATATTGAATATTTAATCACAGCTTCACAAAGACACAAATTTTTCTTTGGATTCCTCCCTGAGCTGCTGTGGCTGATCCTGGCAGAGGAACACATCTCAGCCTGTTCCCAATGGACTCTCCTGTTTTGTCCAGATGTGGCTGTTCTTGCTGTGTTGTTGAAAGGCCTCCAGGTGCTCAGAAGAGACACTTCTGCACACATGTACGCACATTTCTGTGGGTAATACACACATATATCCCCCGAGGTGTCACCATAATGCTTTTGTAATGGAAATTTCTTATTGCGGAGAAGAGTTAATAAAACACAAATTTTCTTCTGAACTCTAGTTCAGGGAAGGCTGCTTGGGTACTCTGGGTGCAAAAGAATACCTGAAGTTACACATAAGAAATTTCTAGCAAATTTATGTTTGTGTTCACTGACATCCATAGAAGTCAGTGAGATATTTCCATGGAGTTCTTCTAACAAAGGAACAGTGAATGGCTGTGACACTTGCTCCACAAGGTTGGTTATTTCTTCTAAACTTTGAATAGTGAAGTTCAAAACTTTAGGAGATGGGTCTCATCCAGGGGAAGCTGCATTGTCTGTGCTGACATAACCATTTCTGACAGACTGATTAAGAAATATGACACTAGCACTCATGGCAACAGGATCACAAGGGAACAGGTACAGTTAATAAATAATGCTGGTTATAGCTTTTCTCTTAATAAAAAGAGAGAGAGAAATTAATATCCAGCCTTTTTTAGAAAGCAATTATTTGGGAATGATTACTTGAAAAACTGATTACTTGAAAAACCTCTACCTGCCTGTTTGAAGTAACTTAAGCAAAACAAGGCTTATTGCCTTCCTTTCTTTCCTATATTTAAAACATTGACAAGCTCAAAACAACAAAAAATCTCTCAGGTAACACTTTACAAGGCTCTGTCACTCTGTGGGCTTGAACAGAGTCTGAAGGAGCAGAGAGCTCTGAGGGTCTCATATCAAACACTGCAGAAAATGTGCTGGACAAAGCCCCCTCAGCGTTTCCTCTGAACCATCAACCCTCCCAGGGCTGCTGGATTCGTGTGCTGACTCCTCATCACGGAGCCCTCCAGCCTCTCCTTCCAGGCCAGGCTGCCTGTGTACCTGAGGAATCGGGAATTGTTGTTACCAGAACCCGGCTCCAGCGCCCCAGGGCTAAACAAGCTCAAATCTGTGTTTTACCAGTCCAAAGAGACATTTCAGGAGTTTCAACCAGCATCACAAATGTGCCGGGTAGGAAGGATGATCTGGGTTGCCCCAGTTGTCAACACAGAGTCTGAGTGCTACCCTGGAGAGGGCACACTTTGAGTTATATGAAAAAAAAATCAGAAATACTACTCTTTTTTCTCATTTTTCCCCCCCCTCTTACTGTAAAGATTAAACATTGGGGATTGGGCTTAATACAAAGTATGAGACTGTTTGCTATAAGCAATTTTATTAAGGCACCTGAAACAACAGGATATTTAACTTTTTAATCAATAATTATATGTACAGATAAAAGTCTTGTTGATATCAGCATGTACTTAATGCCCTTTAGTCCAGTTATGAAGCTTGTCATGACATGATCCTGATTTACATGAATGGGTTTATTTTTTGTAAGTGTTCACCAAATAGGTTGGAGAAATAATTTTTTTCAACTTATCATCTTTTCCTGTTTGTTTTAGACTGTTTGCTGGGAATTCATTATTCATTAGGGCTGGTCAAGTGCAACACATGATGTTGCTGAATGGGGATGTGGGGGGAATAAACAGGAAAAAAAAAAAGAATAATGAATAACAAACTTCCTGATCTGAATCTTCATATTGAAATGGGTGAAATGTTGAAAATTTGAAAGGTTTTTCATAAATTCTCTGCTGCCTGGATGCTCAGAAAAAGAAATAATATGACTTTAGGAATCATTGTTAACCCAACCGGGCATTTTAATACACTCAGGGTAGATATTCTAAGGCAGTGAGTGCCAAAAAATGCCAATGGACGCCCACAAAGCCTTTCAAAGGTGCTTAAGCCAGCAGTGAGCCTGGGAAGCACCACAAACAGATGCTCTCAGGCATCTGAAATTCCTGCTCCGTGCTTAGCTGCATCCTCTGGAAAACTTCTGCTCAACCCCACCCAGCAATCTCAGCATGAGGCCACGAAGGCATCCGAAATCATGATTTATGGAAGAAGAAGCTGCTCACATGTTCCACCTGAAGCACTTGCCTGTATCTTGCCGGAGGCTGAAGCTACTCCAGGAATTTGTATGTGAGTCCACTGTGGGGAGAAAAAAGCAAGAGAGACGGGGAAGCTGCAGTGATCCTGCCAGGGGGATGCTCAGTGATCCTGGAAGGTGTCAGTGGAGGAACGGATCTGGTTGGGGGAAAGGGTTTACTTCTTTGTTTTCTAGTGGAAAGTAATAATATTTTGTTTTTATAAAAGAAAGTGAACACTGAGGTGTTTTCACTTTGGAGCTGAAAAGCTTTTGGTTTGAACAATGTGACAATTAATATAGAAATCACTGTTTTCTATAGAAACCACAGAGATACATTCATTTTATTTCCTGAAACCCCTTTTCACTGAATCTTCTGGAGAAGGTTGGATGGATTTTGTTACTAGGATTTTGCACTCGGGGAAGCGAAATCAAATGAAACTGAGGGTTCACCAGCAAAGCCCAGCTGAGCCATTTCCATTGGAAAAAAATAGCCCTCCATAAAACCAATCCTTCCCTCCATAAAGCTCCCAACATCTCCTGGGCCATGAGGCATTTTCTTTCCTTTGCAGGTGGAGGTATTTGGAACAGGGCAGGGGGATTTGCCTCCTGCCCAGTGTCTCCCATGTCCGTCTGTCCACCGGGTGCCTCAGAACTGATGGACGAAGGCTCTCAGTGGCTGCAGGACCCTGCCCCCAGCCAGGAGCTCACTCATCAGGTAGAATTTGCATGCTGAACATCAGAATGACAGCTCTGGTCTGGGATTTGTTTAGCTAATTTAGAGTAATGGAAAGGAGACATTAATCGCTTTAACACTGGTGCTCCCTGGCATGGCAAGGCTGGGGGTCATCCCCCCACCACCTGCCAGCAAGGCACCCCCAATTCTCCCGTTTCCAAGGGTGTTTGCCCCCGGACTGAGAGTTCAGGGGTGTAATAACAGGGCTGCAACACCAGGCCAGGAGCTATCAGCCTGGAGAACAAACAAGGCAGCTTCGGAGCGCTTCCAGCAAGGTTAAAGCAAACAGGATTATCTGCTCTGAGTGCTTGGGAGTGCTGGTGCTCCCAAAGCCAAGGGTGGGGCAGGAGTCCCCTGCAGCATTCCCGCCGGGCAAGGACTGTGCATGCAGGATGGAGAAGTGCAAAGATGTTCATTGCACAGCTCAGGGTACCTAAATACCAGTGCACAAACAGGATAGAACCTCATAGAAACAGGAAGAGCAAACCCCAGGATTTCACCCGCTCACCTGGAGTATTCCCTAGATATCACCTATTATGGGAAGGTGTAAATAATCCCAGATAAGGCCACTGACCACAATCTTCCCGGGCCATTGGTCAGGAAGGTCACTGACCCATGGTCCTCTTTTCTAGCCCATCTCAGGTGACCTGGAAGTGTTTCCATGGTTACCACCGGGCCTGGGGAAGATGCTTTTTTAGGCCTTCAGGCCTGCTCTTCTACAACACCCATGGTGTGACCCAACAGTCCCCATCCCACTGTGTCCCAGCTGGGGAGAACGGCACTGGGAGCTCCTGATTCAGCAGTGATTGATGAAGGGAGCAACGCCGAGCTGGAGGATCCTGCACGAGGCAAACACTGCCCCTCTCCAGGTGTTTCTGTTCCCTGGGAAGCTCCAAGGTGAGGGCTCTGACAGTGCCCAGCTGACAGATCTGGGCTCAGGCATCTGGAGGAGAAAGCGTCTCTTAGGAAGAAAGTTGGAAATACATTCACGTCCAGTTCTGTTTTTTCTTTTCTTTTTAGTGTCTTTCAGCTTGAATCTCTTTCTTTTTCATATTCAACTCCAATAAAGAAAAATTTACATGCAATTATTCTGCTCAACTAAGTACCAAAACCATTCCCTTTATCAGTTAGAAACCCCACAACCCTTTCCAAATCTATCCTCCGTGTTTTGTCACTCTCAGGTATACTTAGCATGCTTTAGGGATATACTCTTTCCAAATAAATGAAGATATAAGTTCATGGCAGCTGCGACATGAATAGAATCCATACTGTGAACTCAAACAAATGCCATTATAATTCCTTGTTTGTTTAACGTTTATGATCACTCTCCTCTCAGACATTGCCATGCATGACAGTCTGTATTCCTTCTCCCACACACTTGTTTACAAGTCTAACGTGCGGCTGCCTAGACCTCCTCAGCATGTCTAATTTTCCCTGTATTGTTCCCCAGGCCTCCTCCAATGCCTGGAACAGGCAGGAATGTTTTCAAGTGGAGGCTGTTGTCTCCCATTTCCCCATTCCAAGCATGCCCAAAAATAAAGCTTTGCTGACCTTCACCACCAACCCGGAGCATGGGGCAGGTTGCTTGCTGTGGAGTTCCTCTAACACAGGCCTCGGAGTCCCTGAAAAGCATTAGAAACCCACATTTCATCATTTATAGGTGCAATCCAAAACTCATCTCCTTTTATAGGCCCTGGCTTAATAATTGTGGCTGCAGAATAGCCGCCGGTATTATTCCCAGAATAAGAACCACTGAACTTAAACAAGCGGAATGCAATAAGGGAGAGATGGAAGCAGCCCAGCTTTTATGTACAGAAATGATGCCAGCTTGTAAAAACGTGAATGCTGTAAAATAATGTCTGTAATTATAGACAGGGAAGGAAGGTTTTCAGCAGCAGATGTCTGAAGATAGGCTCTCAGAGCACAGGCCTGTCAGTGAACTCCGTGGAAAAGGAAATGGAGAGGACATTTAGGAATGGAATGACAGGGGTCATGGCAGCTTTGCTCAGAGGGACGTGTGCAGGTGTGAGTGTGTAAATCCACGATGGGGCACTTAATTACAACCGTTATAATTGATAGGAGGATTTCTAAAGCAGATTAAGAAGAAAGAGCAGGAAGAACGGACCGTGAACGATGCACAGTGGGAATCCTGAGCTCTGCTCTTGCCTCTGACACTGAGGAGGGGACCCAGGGAGCCCAGAGGAGACCTGTGCCAGGTGCTCACCCCCTGGTCCAGCCCTTGGCACTGCAGGTAAGGGCTGTCCCTCCACTTTCTCCTGGGTTCTGGTTGCCTTTAATCCCATTTTCCCTTCATGGTGCTGGTGGAGGACCTTGCAGGCACCAGCTCTTGCAGGTCCCTGGCCAGAAGATGCTCAGGGGTGAGCAGCAGGAACCAGTGGGGATTTTCTGAGGGTGGGGTTAGAACATCCAAAGGTATCTTTTGTGAGTGAGTGTGTCCTAATTGTCCGTCTCGAGGTATGTGGTGAAATTCCTCCTAAAGACTGATCCTAACAGAGTTTTGTGGCCCCCAGGTGAGTTGGATCCAGGGCTTTCCCAGCTCCCACCCACACCTCAGGGGGAACCCAGCTCAGCTGCTCCTTAGTGGCTCTCAACACACCAACCACTGAAAAATTCAGAAAAAAAAAAGCAAAAAGGCCAATTACAACCCTGGATGCCTTTTTCCTGATTTCATTGGGATTTCCCACACAAGCAAAGGTATTTTTGTCCAAGGCTTTTTAGTAATTGGAGATGTGTGGGGAGTTTCACCCACCACTTAAATCAGAACAATTGCTGTATTTTAAAAAGATTACTCTAATGTTGAGCTTTCTCTTTTTTTAATGTTTTATAATAAAGTCCCAGAAATAAAGGCTGCAATGGAGTTGCAATAGAATTTACATTAGCATATTTGGAGAGTTTTTTTGATCATTTTTGCATGCATTAGGATGAAATATTCTGTAAAAATTAAGCATTATATGCAAATGAGTGTAACAAACCTACATTTTGAATAATAATTCATTATCCCCCTCTAACATATGTGAGTGGCTTCCTCTTCTTTTTTAAATAAAAAAAAGGAAATGCACTGTAGACATTAATTCAGCACAGCAGAAGTTTACAGAGAAGATCCACTGAAATTATAATAGAACACATTCCTCATTTGCATAAATCCCATAATCCCACCTGTCCAAACCCTCCAGCTATTAATAGGTGATATGAATGTCACTTGATGCTCATTTATAATATTGTCGTGTAATATAATGCATATTTAGAGAAGATTTTAAGAATCATTGTAATTAACAAAGCACACCATTACCAGCAAGTGTTTATTTGTGTTACAGGAAAAAGATGTTGCATTTGGAAACAATTATAACTCCAGAAGTGTTGAATTACCCCCTTTGGGGGTATTGCCTTCCTTTAGTGAGTGCACTTGATTTCCACAGGCTGGTTGCATGTAAAAAAAATGGTTTAAAGGGATGACATGTCTGTGTATCTGCAACGATAATGATCATTCCTGTGCCAGGCTGTGCCTGTAGGACTGGAATTTATTCCTCACCCCAGGGCTGGCTGTGGTTGAAAGCTTTATTTCTCCTTTCAAAGTTCTTTATGGGGAAACTCAGTTTCCACTCCGTGAGACTGGGATCTTTGGGAGAGTTAAATGCATGTCCAGGACAGAGTGAATCACAGAATCATGGAATATCCAGAGTGGGAAGGGACCCACAGGATCATCCAGTGCAGCTCCTGTCCCTGCCCAGACCCCCCAACAGCCCCACCCTGTCCATCCCTGGCAGCGCTGCCCAAACGCTCCTGGAGCTCTGGCAGCCGCGGGGCCGTGCCCATTCCCTGGGGAGCCTGGGCAGTGCCAGCACCCTCTGGGGGCAGAGCCTTTCCCTGATATCCTGCCTGAACCTCCTCTGACACAAGTTTGACTTGACTCAAGTGTGACTTACTACAAACTTTCTGGAATCAAAATAGCTTTTTGGTAGAAACTACACACAAAGGTTGCATTGTTCAGGTTGATGCGGAATTAACTCCATAATTCTCCAGTTTATTCCTGCATGAATAAGGCCTCACTAAATGGTTCACAGCTGAGTAGAATCACAGAATGTTTTGTGTTGGAAGGGACCTTAAAGCTCATCTTGTTCCACTCCCTGCCATGGCAGGGACACCTCCCACTGTCCCAGGCTGCTCCCAGCCCCAATGTCCAGCCTGGCCTTGGGCACTGCCAGGGATTCAGGGGCAGCCACAGCTGCTCTGGGCACCCTGTCCCAGGGCCTGCCCACCCTCACAGGGAAGAATTTCTTCCTGATATCCAATCTAAACCTACTCTCTGTCAGTGTGATGCCTTTCCCTGTGTTCTGTCCCTCCAGGCCCTTGTCCAGAGTCCCTCTCCAGCTTCCCTGGAGCCCCTTTAGGGAGACTGGAAGGTGCTCTGACATCTCTCCCTAAATCCCAAGCATTGTTACGAATCTTCAAGCTCAGCCTTCCTGTAGAGTCTCTCTCCTTGCATCCAGAAGGATTTTTATCCCGCTCAACAGATGATACCAGGACAGGAACCCTTCCTCGTGCCACCAGCTGTCCCCTCTGCCAGGGGCTCTGCTGAGGCACCAGAAGCCCACCCAGGATTGCCCACCCAGGATTTTCACAAAGCCCCTCCTTGCTGCTGAATTAACTCCACAGTGGTGCTGTCATAGGTCCCACCTTGGGGAGTAGTCTCCATATCCCATCTGAGGAGGGAAGAATTAAATCTATTCCAGCAACAGCAGAGCAGTAGAAAAAGAGGAGGCAAAAACCTCATGTCTTTTATGTGAGTGGATTTATTCATCCAAATTTGAATTTTTAATGGAGATCTCTTTAAAATTTCAGTTTTTCGAGCATTTCTACCTCTTTCTTTATAACATTGGTTCTATCCCGCCTACAGTGCAGAGCTGATTGAGGCAGACATAGTTATAGATTTAGTAGTCTCTAGGCTCTGCTTAGGACAGATTTCAGTTTGGATTTTAACTAACTGACATGTCAAGAAAATACTGTGCTTTCCCCCTCTCCACCTCCTTTTCTCTTTTTCTTCTGAAATATTTCAGCAACACTGAAAAATAATCTTCAGCACTTTCCACAGGGAAGACAACAAAAAAAGCAACTTTTTTTGTTTTGGTCAGAAAAACCAAATTTGATAAAGATACATCTGTTCAGAGACTCCAGGAACAGGAAAAAAAAAAAAAAGACAAATGGAAATTCTCCCAGTTTGCCTGAGCACTGCTGAGAACAGAGACTTGTTGATCCTCAGGCTTTTTGTCTGCCCGAGGAAAAGAAATAATTAAATACATTAAGTATACAAAACACTCTCTGAAAAACAGAGCCAATCTCTTTAGCTGAAAACGCATCTTGTCTTTCAAAGTCCTTCAGATAGCAGCTCCCAAGCTCAGGCCACAGTAGGGACCCTTCCAGCAGCAGCATGTTTTCAACACCCCAATTATTTCGGAATGCCTGCTCCTCCTGCTGCGGCCAGTTTTTGTGCGCCACCCTCAGCTTAGGAAAAAGCAGTGTATTAAACGAGACCAACAGTTTGATATGATCAAATCCATCTCGGTTTACGTCCTCCCTCGCTCAGCTGTGGCAGTGCTGCGTGAGGGATGCCACGAGTCACAATCCTTGGGAAGTCACCCCAGGTCACCTGAGGCTTCAGATGCACTTTATCAGATTGATGCCGCTTCTCCTCCTTGCCACATCCTCCAGCAGCTTTCTCACTGTGATGCCTTCATCTTGAGCTCCCCACTGGAGATCTCCCACGCCCAGAAGCGCTGGAGGGAAAAATATCCCTGTGTAAGAGTGATCAGAGTGCAACAGCAGTGGAGAAGCCTCGGAGCTTTCCGTGTTCCCAATGAAGTGGCTGAGGGAGCAATCGCAGCGCTTTAGCTTCGTGCCTGCCCTGGTGTCCTGCAGGCTCCCCCTCCTGACTCCCAGGCATGGCTTCGGAAAAAAGGAAAAATCAAATAAAAAAAAAAAAAAAAAAAAGAGAGAGAAAAGAAGAGAGAGAAAAGAAGAGGAAGAAAGAAATAAAGCAGCAAAACGGAGTATCCCCTGAAGAAGTGGGAGCACGGGCTGTGAGGGGCGAGCGCAGGGATTTTGCTCTCCCAGGAGTTCTGCTGCTCTCGGGGAGCTTTGGCACCTGAAGGCAGAGCTTTGGAGGTGGCTTTCTGCCCTGGCAGCTCTCCCCACGCCCGGGTGCTGTGTCCCTGCTCGGTGTCTGGGCAGATGTGGCACCGGAGCGGGCAGATGTTGGCACCTCCCGTGTGCAGCTGCCTGGCACCCAGCAAAGCAGCTCCCGGGGGATGCTGCAAGTGCATTCCTGTGCATTCCTGTGCCCACCTCCACCACCTGCAGAAAATGCAGCTGCCTGGCTCTGGGTCTGCCACCCACGCACCCTCGCTGTCCAGAACAGACCCCCACGCCCCACAGACACCCAGACTGCCCCTCAAAGGACCCAGGCACGGGTGTGTCCCCAGTGTCCCAAACCCACAGGGAGGTGGTGGCACTGAGCCCTCCGCAACCCCTGCGAGCTCCCTGGCTGTGCTGAGGCTCCCAGTGCACACACAGCTGCCTATAAATAAACACAGCAGCCTCAATGTCAGCTCCCCTCAGCCTCTGGGTTTAAATATAGGCATTGGCTCTGCTCCAGGAGGAGGTACAAGTGGTTTCAGACTCCAGCAAATTGTTATGAATCCCATTTGCAGTGTGAATATGCTTAGTGAATGTTTCTTTTGCTAATGAGACCAAAATAGCAATTAGCAGGAGTCCTAAAGCTACAAACCCTGAGGAGTGGACACATATGTATTTTTATCCTTAGGGTTATTTCCATCTGGCTTCAAATGCAGAGGCCAAAATACCTAAACGTGTGTCACACATCACACCTATAGCTGCACCTTGCTAGGTCCCACTTAGGCAGGGTCAGATTGAGATGTCCAGGGGAAAAGTATTGGCTTTGAATTCCAGCAGATCCAAGTCCTCATTGCTGGTAAATCCCAGCACCCTTTTTTCTCTCCTGGTTTTGTTGTTTTTTGGTCTTGAAGATGATATAGAAGCAGAGCTTTTTCTCCCCCTTTCTTTGCTTGCTGCATTCAGGTTTTGCTATCAGGGTTTTCTTTTCTATTATTTTTAATCTTCTCTTTTTTTTTCTTTCCTCCTTTTCCCTACAGCCAACAGAGTGGTTGGTGAATACAAAATTAGCCAATTCAGACAGAGGCCAAACATCCCAGGGGAGCAGGAGTGAGAGAGAGAGAGAAATGATCAGCCCTTGCCAAACAGTCTCTCAACTCCACCGTGTATTTCTCCCTTTCTCTGAAAACCACATGAAACAAATGGGAATTATGGGGAGTGCAAATTCCCAGTATATTCAGAGACTGGCCACCAGTGACCCTGGTGCCTGCAGCATCCCTCTGCTCTGCCCATGCACTGCCACAGTACAGAGCATTCCCAGCCCAGCCCTCTGCCTTTCCTGCTGGAACACCTGCAGCAAAAAGGGCATTTTTTACCTTTTCCATGTGAACTAACAAACCTGACCAAACCCCTCTGGGACCAAGCCACATATGCAAATGCCCCTCCTGCAAATTCTGCTCATTTAAGCTGTGTGTAAGTCTTGCCTGTCATGTTAAGGGGGATGTTTTGGCCTGAATTCCACCTGGGGTGAGGAGTCGAGGTCACTGCTGGGTTGTGGCCCTGGGGACAGCTGGGCTGTGTCTGTGACGGGAGGCAGGGCTGCTCTTTGATGCTCCCTGCTCTCCTGGCTGCCACACCAAGCACCTGCTGCAGAGTATTGATGAAAATCATGGGCTTCAGAGTGAGGTTTTATCCTGACCCAGGGCTGGGACACATCTTGAGGCTTCCAGGTGGGATTACACAGTGAAGCCCATTCATGCAAAATTCGGAATGCAGCTGTGGTGAGGCTGCTCTGCAGCTAAGGTGAACTTCTCAGGGCCACCCCTTCCCCCACATTTCTCCTCTCCCCTTCCAACAGTTCCTAACCCAGCTCTATCTCCCAAGAATGGCTGATTTCCAAAGTGCCAGTGAGTGCCTGAGAATTCTGTAATTGCGATATAATTAATGAATTAAAAGAATGAGATGTTTTAAGTGCTTTTGATATGCCAGTCCCTATAATTATCTGCATAAAACGTGTTCATTAACAATCTCAGATGTGGCTCCTTCATCGCAGTGCTCCTTTCTCTGGTGAGGCTGGAGGTGGAGGTGGGAGCAGGGAATGCGCTTTTGGAATTCTCTTGAAAGCTTTGCTTTCTTCCTTGGTTCAGAGCAAGATGGAAGAGGAGTGAGAGTCTGCAGAACATCTGACATCTCCCAGCAGACATGAAGGCAGCAGGATTTGCCAGATCAGGGTCGCAGGACCTGTGTCCAAATCCTGGCTCTGCTGTGTGAGTCCCGTGCATGAACTCAGAGGGAGGTGTGTGTTTTAGAGGCAGAGGGTTCACCCCTGCCCCAGACAGCCCCATGCCATGGATGGAAAGGGCAGTCACTGCTGCTGGAGTAAAAGAGGTTTGTGTAGAGATAATTGGACAATTTTTTTCATTGTTTTTCATTCCTTAGGGAGGGAATTGGAAGGTCTCATTTTTACTGGTGGGGAAAATATTGGGCATTTCCTCTCCTGGATTTGCTGAGCAGGAGCAAGGAGAGAGGAGGCTCGTTCCAGCTGGAGCACTGGTCAGAGGGAAGCTCTCCTTGGGAGGCTTGCAGGATGTGGGTTTCCTCAGGATGCGGTGGGGTGTTGGAAGAGTCTGATTTTACTTCCCTGGGTGTAAATCAAGAGCAATTCCTTTAATGCAAATGGAGTGGCTGAGACAAGTGAGAGGGGAACATGGACTATTGTTGTTGAAAGCACTTAAAACATCTCTTGAGGGCACTCCTGTGAAGGAGCTGCTCCGGGAGGCTGGTGGACAGGGCACAGCTCTGCTCAAAGTCCATCCTTCCCGGGATCCCAAACTGTAAATGAACCAAGCCCTGGATGTGACTAACGCATTCCCTGTCCGGAACATTTCAGCAGGCTGAAATTGTTTTCTGTTAAACTGTGGAATAAATGTCCGGTTCATTTGGAAGGCTTGAGCAGGCAGCACACAGAGATCAGCCCTGTGTCCAGTTCAGGGAAATGAGAAAGGATGAATTGCAGGGTTCTCCCCACACTTTACCAAATCCCCGTGTTTCGACTGCAATGTCCTGTTCCTGCTGCAAAGACAACGTCTCCCAGCAGAGAGGGTTAAACATCCAGCACTGGACTTTGAAGACGCTTAAAGAACTACACTGAGGGCAAGGGCTAATGAAGAAAGGTCTTGGCTGGGAAAGAAAAAGCATTCACAGGCTGCCAGGGTTGGGTCCTGGTGGGCAGGAGAGCCTTGACATCCTCATTCAGAGAGACCTGCACCCCGAGCATCTCCTCTCCTTGGATGTGGCTTCCAGCATCCTTAAGCCACCAAGGGAAGAGCCAAGATTTGGTGTGATTGTGCATTTTAAGCTTAATGGGACAGAATTGCCTGAAAGGACACAATTACAGCCAGAGCTGCTTCCTGTCAGTGTTTCCATGTGGGAGAGGGTGGGAGCAGCAGCCCAGCTCTCTGCAATTACAGCTGCTCATTCCAACCTCCAAAAAGATTGGGTTTGACTTTCCAAGCCTGAGAGCCCAAGGAGGCTGTTTCTGTCCTGTGTGTGAAGGATTAATCAGTCACTTGGTATTATAGAAAGTAGAGCATTTTAGCGGAATAGGGAGAAAAAGGTTTCCTTGTCTCGCAAACCTTTTTTTTTACCTTCTCTTATCTCATCCTCAGACAGAATGAGAAGCCAGAATTGTGAAAATGTTCACAAAACTGAGCTCTGGAAAATATAATTTAAATAATTTTGAAATATCATGCTTTGATTAGGGCATTTTCTAAAAAAAATACTTCAGTTTGTAACAGACAAGTAATTTTGCAGGGGAAATCTGAAAGGTTTTGTTTCAAAGTGAGAAAATGGAAATTTTGGCAATCTTAAAAGAACACTGTTTCTGCTTCATGTAAAAAAAGTCACGAAAACTGTCTCTTTACTGCAAATATTTTCATTTTTGACAGTTTGCTATTTTTCAACCAAAAAGTGTTATTAGAAACATCTGAAAATAAACACAGAAGGAAAGAACTTTTCTATGGTAGGGAAGACAGGTACATCTCTACGAAACAAAATGAGTTTCTTGATGTCTGCTGAGTGCTGCTCTTAGACTAAATTTTGAGCAGAGAAAACATGGTTTCTTGGGGTTTTTTTGTTGTTTTTTTCACCGTATCAGGAGGTCAGGTCATACGACTCCACGCAATATTCCAGCGGTACCTAAATTCAGCAAATACATCCTGAATATAGAACACTTATTAATATATAATGGGCACAGAGACCAGCCTGGGGCTGGGCTGCTTTCCCTCTGGGATGGATCAGGTCTGAGGTGCCACCCCCAGCACTCACCTCTGTGCACTGTAATTGTGTTTGCAGTGCTGGTGTCCATCTGCTCCTGGCACAGGGACCCATCTGGCCACCCTGTCCCCAGTGCCACCACGTCGGCTCTTCCTAAAATCTTCCTCCAGCCTGTGAATCTGAGCCATGGCCTGGAAAGGCAGGACGTCACCCGAGTGTTTCAGCACATGGCAGAGAAGAGCAGCCTGTTGAGTTTCTTTTTTTCTTGTCTCTCTTGTGATGACTCCGAGTGTTGTGTCCCCGGGAATGCGTGCAGGAAGAGCAGCTTGTGGCAAGGGAAAAGCTGGAGGATAATCCAGAAGAATTTAAGGGCTGGAAATGTTAAAACATAAAATATCTGCTGTATCTAGTAGCACTTTTGCTTCAAGATTAGCAGGAAAAAGTTGACCATGGGCAGGACACAAAAATCATGGAAGGTTTGGTTAGATGGGACCTTAAAGATCATCCAGTTCAACTCCCCTGCCACTGGCAGGAACTCCTTCCACTAGAACAGGTTTCTCTTTGGACACCAAAATCTATTCTTTCTTCTGCTACAGGTTCAAAGCACAGCCTTGAAGAAGAATTTTAACCAAACCAGGACTTGGTTCCCTTGTCTGAAGAATATAAATTATAACACTGTGCTTCCTGACACAGTTCTCAGCAAGCACAATTCATTAACTTTCCTGAAGTGCTTTTAAATCTCCTGTTTCAGGCACTACACAGGTATTCAAAACAGAGTTCACAGAGCTAGCTGAAACCACTTAAAACGAAATTAAAATGCCATAATTCCAGATTAGGATAAATCAGACTCAGAAACGTTCTGATGACAAGTTTATGAATTTTTCTGTGTTTGTGGGGGTTGCAGGAGTCTTAGGAGATATAAAAGAAGCAATTTCTTTGACAATCATTCTGAGATTGAAAATTTCACAGCACTTTTGGAATTTAAAATTTCAGTTCCATGCTGTAAAGCTGAGAAAGAATGGAGGAAGAGGTGGAAAACTGGAAAAAAAAAGAAAGTGAGTCATATACAACCTCTTTCCCTGTCCTGACCTCCAGAAAAGCTGCTGATACCGAAATTGAGACCCAAGAAATTTCAGTGACAAGGCCTACCCAGGCAAAAGAGATGAAGAACTCCCTCTGCCCTGGGATCCAGGTGGGAATGACCTGTTCTCCATCCCTGAAGGTGCCAGGGGAAGACATCTCAGCCATAAATGATCTGAGAGTCCTCTGGTTAATATGGAAGGGATGGGGAAGCTGTCCTTTTAAAATGTGAACGTGTCTGCCTGGCACTCTCTGTTCTCCGCGTGTTCAATAATGTAAATAAAGTCTTTAAGAAGCCCGTTACTTTCATCTGCAGTTCTGAGAGAATTGCTCACACTCTCCCTTGGCAGTTCTGTTTGTGCATAATAACAATGCTAATAAAAACCCTCTGGAGAACAGCAACCCTAACCAAAAATAGATAATAATAGTAAGAGCAGTAATAAAACAAAGTTTTGCCTTTATGGATGTTTCCTTCATTTGAAATAATAATAAAAATAAAAACTTGTGAAGACTTTGCTGGCATCAAAGTCTTCTTTGGGCACTTGGGTCTTTAATGAGGGGCAGGATTTACCTTTTCAGAGACAGGGATGCAGGGATCAGTCTCCCAGCACTGACAACATCCATGGGCCAGCCAGGGCAGGCTGGGTTTTTTTTCTTTCTTTCACACTAATTTCAATCCGCCTTTCAAATTTTGGGAAGTTTTTTATTATTATTATTTTTCCCTTTCACTCTTTAAGATTCTCTTCTCACCTTTCATGCTGATTCCTTTGTCGCCTCATTCAGCTTCCACCTGCTGGTCACAACTCTTTGATTTTGGCCTTGAGCTGGCCACTTGAAACAGAAATGTGTTTCCCAGCTGTGTACTTCTCCCAAACAGCCTCTGAAGGGCTGAGCCTGATGCTCCTGAGCTCCTTGGGACACACTCCTGAAGCATCAGGAGACCTTAGTCAGATGGTGCCTCCTTGTTTCTCATCCAGGCTGAGCAGGGCAAACCCAAGCTTTGCTGAATCTTGGTTTAAGTTGAAACCTCCTCTGAAGTTAAGTTTCTTTGCTAAAGTGTTGTTTTGAAAACAGGACCTACTATGGGAAAATTGGGAGAATTTAACCATGTCAAACCAGCTCTTTCAGTGTTTTCACTGTGTCACATTTATGTTAGAGTTTGTGAAAACCTTGCCAATTTGAATTGCATTATTATTGTTATATTATAAATATTATATACTGTACATACTTGTTGTTATTGTTCTTCTTCCTCCTCCTTCTTCATCTCCTTCTTCTACAGTTTTGCTGATTGAAACATAGAAACAAAGCTTTTTGTGAAAATTATCCATCCATCCAACCTCAGATGTGTTATTTATGTTTGTGGGGGTTTTTCTTTGGGTTTTTTCAATGCTTTAGCTCCACAGAGAATTTTCAAACACTTGTTATTTTCATGCAATTTGGCACTATGTTGAACTTGCAAAAAATGTAGATGATCTTGGCAAAGCTGAATTGTCCCAATCCACCTCCAGTGACCTGAAACATTTTCTTGCCATCCTGAGAGGATAACATTTCTGCTCCCCAAATGGTGTTCCTTCAGCTCAAAACCATTTTCCTGATTGTATCCAGAAAGCTTTACTTTTCCACTGCTGAAACATCACGTTTTTAAAGGAGTTGTTTTAAGGTCAAGTTTGTTCTGTTCTGTTTTTCCTGTGTAAATGGAACCGGACTCATTGGTCCTCACACTGCTCACCCCCTGTTCACTAGCTCATCACCTTGGTCCCTCTTCCCTGAGCCAACCTCTTTTGCAGGGAAGAACTTACAGATCTGTTGTGAGTCAGTCTTTGCTTTGATGGAATTCCCCAAGTTAGAGAAGAAGAAGCAAACCCTGGCTGGAACAGGCGACGGGTCAGTGAGGGCTGCTCCCTTCCAGTGCTGGGTGAGCCCTCAGCAGAGACAGAGCTGAACAGGAGCCTCCCCACTCCATTTGTGGATCGCCTCGGAGTCCAAACACTCATCAAAGATCTGCAAAAAACTGTTTAGGCAGAGTTTCTGTCGTTAAACATTCGTTGGAGTCAAGCAAATAAGGTAAAGGAGATAATAAGCCAGGCACAGAGTTCAAGCCCCCTCTCTGCGGGATCCTGCTCTCTGCTGCTTCATCCCTCCCTCCACCACCTCCCTTATCCCCTCTGCATAACCTCCAGCAGGATTACTGGAGGTTTAAGAGAACAGGCTTAGTCTACAATTAGAACAAACCCTGTTTGTCCCCATTGTTCCATTAAAACAAAAAGATTATCCCATCAAAACAAAAGCGTGCCTGAATAATGCTTCAATTTCCATCCCATTTCCAGCAGAAGAAAAATATAAAGATGGAGTTTGGCTTTTCATTTTGTTAAAGTGGGATTTTTTGCTTCGGCTGTGGTAGAAGTGATCATTTTGATGATATTGTTGAAGTCACACTCTTCAAACACATGGCTTACGTTGAAACATTGAACAAATATTATTTGATGTTTTCTGCTATGTTTGCTTTTCATTATAATGGCTCGACAGTGTTGGAGTTGAAGATGCACATAAAACTCAAACATCATGATGCTTCCTGATAATAGTTTAACAATTTTGATCTGGGGGTAACTTTGCATTTGAATTTTTATGTATAACAGAAACAAGTGTTAAAATTTCAGGAAATCAGCTCTGCCTGCTCTGACCAAGGGGGATGGAGTATTTCCCAGTGATGATGTTTGGACAGTGACTGTGAGGAGAAACCCTTCTTCAACTGATCAAGTAAAAGAGGGCTTTTTTTGCTATAATTAAAGAGGGTTGGCAGTTTAAATTTGTGATGAAAAAGAACTAGAGATTAACACAAATAAAACCACTTTAGAAATCCAATAAAATTTTATTTATCAAAAATAAGATATTTAATGGGGAAGGAAACCAGATTTTTCTTCCAACCAGTTCTCTCTCAGTTTAAATGGGAATGAATAACAGGGCAAGAGCCCCACATCCATCACTCAGCATTCCTAAAAACACTGATTTAAGAAAACAAATCTGTCTTGTTTCTTAAATTAAGGTATTAGAACCTGTCTCTCTGCTCATCTCTTCTCCAGGCCAGGATTAAGTTTTGATTTGTCATAAAATTTGACACAAATCTGACATTATTTTGACCAGGCTTTGCATTCAGGAGATTAAAATGTGCAGCTGAAAATGGCAGTGACATCCCCGGCCTCATCTCCTTCCCGCTGTTTCTCTGGCTGGTCCCCTCTGTCTCCTGCATCCCTGACACCTCCGTGCTTGTCACTGTTCCTGGCCAGCCTCACTGAGTGCCCTTGGTCCCTTCCCTCTGCCTGAGGCCCCCCAGCCACCTCAAGGAGAGGATTTTCCCACTCCCACTCCCTCCCAGCGCTGTGTCCCCATGTCACAGCGACAGGGTGCCCTCCCTGTCCCTTCCAGTTCCTCACAAAGTGAATTCATCACCAACATATGAATAAATCCCCAAGAGAATAAAACTTCTCGGAGGTAATTGAATCACACAAGAGTGATGGGGCTTGCTTTTTTTTTTTTTTTCTTCCCTTGACTCATTCCCAGCAGAGGTTCAATCAGCATTCATTACTCCCACCTCCCTCCATCTGAAAGCAGCAGAGGAACCGGGGGAAGAAGGACTCTTCGTCTCCTGATTAAATCTTCCAAACATGATGGCCTATCAAGCTCAGTAATTTGGGAGCCAGGAAACACGAGATTTTAATTCAACGCAGATAAAAAAGGCACGACCCATGGAAGCAGCTGAGAAGAAGAGAGCAACGGAATTGTATCAAGCTTATGGTGCCTTAAAATTTTCTTTTCAAAGGACAGTTTGATTAATAAGTGTTTAAAAATATTTTCAAACCTAGAGGCACTTACAGTGTTGAAACAATTAGCAATCAAAAGAAAATCTTTTGATTTGACATTTTTGCCCTCTTATTTGATTTTATTTCACATTAAGGAAAATATTAGGGGAAAAAAAAAACCCTAAAAAATGAGTGAAAATAATAGCAATATTCCACACATACAGATCACTTGATTAAACATTTAGATTGCACTGTTCTGACGTTCGCAAAATGAAACATTTTTGACATTCTGAAATGGAATTTTTCAATAAGCTTGTTTTGATCTTCCTAGATCAAAAATGCTTGCTTACCCTGTATCAAAACGGTGAATTTGCTCCTCGGGCTGGTTTGCGGGGAGGAGATCTGTGTTCTGCGGAGGCCGCGGCAGCCGGCGAGGCGGAGGCTGCGGGATGCAGAGGCGCATCCCATCCCCGTGCCCTGCGCTCTGCTGTGGCACCCGGGGATGTCACAGGGAGGGAAACTCAGGACAAGTGTCGGGAGTCCCACGTGCTGCCACCGAGGAGCCCTCGCACGGCCCCGCTCAGCTGGGAGCTCACCTGTGACCCGCAGCGCCGAACGCACCGCGCTCGGCTGCCGGAGCTGAATTAAAATGTTCCGCAGCTGCCGGAGAATCGCGGGCTCGGCAGAGCTTTTCCCCACTAGAGGGAAGTGCATTCCCACTCTCAGGGGTGAGCGGCCAGCAGAGCACGTGCCGTGGCTCTGGGCACCCCGTCCCCAAGGCAGCACCCCGCTGGATCTGCCGGGGATGCTGCTGGGATCCTCGGCTGCGCATCCCAACATCTCTGTCCACGGCAGCTGAAGGGGAACAGGAATTCCTCAGTGCCTGTATCCACACCCCGAGCCCTTGCTGTGACTGCCACACAGCCCCACTGTTGGCAGATGTTTGTCCAGCCCTGGCACAGCTGCCCAGGGTGGTGGTGAAGTCACCACCCCTGAGGGATTTAAAAGACCTGTGGATGTGTTGGGGACGTGGTTCTTCCAAGCGATTCATGGTAGTACAAGGGAAATGGCTTAAAGCTACACTATGAGAGGTTCAGGTCAGATATTGGCAAAAATTTCTTCACTGAAAGAGTGGCTAAGCATTGGAAGGGGCTGCCCAGGGAAGGAGTGGAGTCAGCATCCCTGGAAGTGTTCAGAAAATGAGAAGATGTGGCACTTCATGGTAAGGTTTAGTGGGCATGGTAGTATGCAGTTCAAGATTGGACTTGAGGATCTTGGAGGTCTTTTCCAACATTAATGATCCCGTGATTCTGTGGTTTAGTCATTGAACTGGCAGTGCTGGGTTAATGGTTGGACTCAAAGATCTGAAACGTCTTTTCCAACCTAAATGGTTTGATGATTCTGTGTCCCCTTAGTGGATAACAACACGGGCCAAACTCGAGCTCTCCAGGGAAAGAAAAGGTTGAGCTGCTTGCTCACTCAAAGGACATCTATAAAGCTGTGCTTGAGCTGGTGGAGGTACACTGAGGACCTGGCCCTGAGCCATTTCAGCGCTGTCTGCATTTGGAAAACTTCTCAGTGCACAGATGTGATCCATGCAGATGGGCTGGAACCCACGCATCCCCGGCAGTGCAGCGAAGTGCAGGCAGTGACAGTGCGCGGATGTGAGCAATCCAGCCCAGGCTGCATGGGATGATGGATATGTGACCAAATCACTGCTGGGCTGGCTGTTTGTTCAGCCAGAAAGGCTCACAGATCTTCTGAGCAGACTGGATTTTAAAACAAAGCTTCTATGTGTTAATGCAGATGTAAGAAAAGATGTGTCTCCATGAACACACAAGTGAGGCAAACGCATCTGGGAGATGCAGATTTAAGTGAGCTGCACAAACTCGTGGATATAAAGTACCTAGTTGCCTGGAGAAAACTGGGAATGCTGACATGAATATACAGGGAAACCCAGGCAGCACTGCTGGGCCCTTTGTGGATGTGCTGGATGGATGCACAGGCCGTGTCTGCAGGAGTGCACAACCCTAACCCTAACCCTAACCTTAACCCTAACCCTAACCTTAACCTTAACCCTAACC
>VZRO01003965.1:380116-402331 GCA_013397915.1 Daphoenositta chrysoptera | reverse complement strand
CCATCCCTAACCCTACCCCTAACCCTACCCCTAACCCTAACCCTAACCCTAACCCTAACCCTAACCCTAACCCTAACCTTAACCCTAACCCTAACCCTAACCCTAACCCCTCCTCACACAACTGAGCTCCAGGTGGGAACAACCCTTGGAAAAGGAACAGGCAAAGCCAGTCGAATGTACTTTTATAAATCCCAGCCTGAGACTTCGGGTCTGAAGAAGCAACGAGCAAAGCAATGAGAGAGAGAACACAGCTGGAGAGGGGAGGATGAGGGATCATTTCAAAGAAACCTTCAAATGGTCTGAGGAACCCTGTTGCCCCAGGATGCTCAACAGCAAGTGGACATGAGTGTCTCTTCTGGTGGCTCTGGAGCTGGGGGACGTGGTGAAGGGTGTCCCTCACACCTTGAGGAGGGAAATCACTTTGTCCTTGCTCCCAAGGAGTCTCTATCTCCACATGACTTCATTTCCTGGGAAGGTCAGTGATGCTCGTGGATGTATTGCACAGAGAGTGAGTCCAGCAATCTCAAGCACGAGGTAGAACACCTTGCTCCTCAACTTTCAGATTAAAACAAACTTTTGGGCAGGAGTGGACATCAAAATTAACCTATTGGTTCCTCCTACTCTTCCCAAGAGTACAAACTTTTGTGGGCTCTAACACTTTAGCTGTTTGTTTTTATTTTCCTGCTGCCTGAAGGGCTGCCATCATTCCTGCAGAAAAACCATTTCTACTTTTGTTTTAGCATTTTGCTGCAAAACCTGATAAAACATTTAATTTTCCCCATGTCCACTCCAACAGCTCTTAAGAGCAAAATCTTCAGCCAATTTAAATTTGTGATACCCTGTGGAAGGCAATAGAGATTTAATGGAGCTACTTTGTGTTAAAGCATCTGGCCCCAAATTCTCCAGGGAAGCAGAGTATCTTGTACCAGATCAAAGGGCCAGGTTGATGTGTGCTGCAAACAGGGAATGGGCAAATTTGTTAAGATGGAAAATTATTTTGCCACCTGCTTTCTCACCTTGAGCATGGCCTTAAACAAGGTCATGGCAGGGTTCCTAAAAGGAGTTGTATTACAATAATTAACAAGAATATTATTACTACTAGTAGAAGTTTTTGTTTTACAGTTTCATGCTTGTTCTTTACTTGTTTCATTCTTTTGCTGCTGAAAGAAAGAAGCAGCAAACTATTATGAGATGATACTGTCTGGTGTAATGTTTTAAATGTATTTGACAGCTAGAAATATGGAAAACCCATAAAAGAAGCTTGTCTGGATATAGCGAAATTCCCAGGGTAATTTTTCCCTGACCTGGATGCAATGCTGAAAACTCAGCTCTGATTTAGGCTGTTCCTCCAACAAGAACATCTTGCATTTTGGTCTTGTCTCAGATGCAAAGTTGTCTTTCTCTGCTGTAACACTGATGTGGGATCACCACACAAGTCCTGGAGTGGAACACGTTTTTATCATTGTGTTTATCCCACACAATAATAGCAGACACCATCTGGGACATGAGGAGTGGCGCTACTTTGTGGCCCAGAAATTTTCAATTCAGGAACAGGTACTAGAAGATAACTGAGTGCTTTCTTTGGGTGCATGTTTGAAAGACAAAAGAACAGTGTTCAACCCTACACATGGGCAAAAAAACCTAGGCATGAGTTAATATGTCAAGCTGAGTTTTAAAAGATCAAAAGTCAAATAGAGAATTTATCCTGGAGTATTTAAAGTGACTCATGGACACTGTAAGCAACAGGTCTGAAGTAAAAGAGATCCCATCTTGATTTCACCAAGTGTTCTGTAATTTTGTGGTCCAAACCCCCCTCTAGATGCCTGAAACATGGCTCATCTCCTCCATCAGATCAGCAGAACAGTTTATGATTGCCCCGGGGGAGATTTTGTTCTCATCAAGTTTCTTCTTCCCTGCTTTTTGTCCTGTTGTGGGAGCAGTTGCCAGGTCTCCACTCTCATTCTGCAACTGGAAGCCCTGAGCAGGAGCAGCCTGAGGAAGAGATATTTTATTTCATTTACCGATGTGCCAAGCCCTGTCCAGCTGCTCTCCCTGTCCTGGTGGGCAGCACAGCCAGAACTGCTGCTGTCTCCACATGGCCTCTGTCAGGGTGATCAGCACACAGAGAATCCATCAAGGAGCAGTCGGGACAGATTCCCTGACACTGTATTTGGGAAAACACACCTCTACAAAGGAATGTGTGCTTGACCTGCACTGGGGTATGGGGGCATTTGTGTTGGTGCTGATACATAAATCACAGAATCACAGAATCACAGAATCACAGAATCACAGAATGAACTAGGTTGGAAAAGACCTTTGAGATCATCAAGTCCAACCTATGACCTAACACCTCCTCATCAACTACACCATGGCACTGAGGGCCATGTCCAGTCTTTTTTTAAACATGTCCAGAGATGGTGACTCCACCACCTCCCTGGGCAGATGATTCCAGTGCCCAATCACTCTTTCAGTGAAGAATTCTTTTTCTAACATCTAACCTAAACTTCCCCTGGTGCAGCTTAAGACTGTGTCCTCTCGTTCTGTCAGTTGTTGCCTGGGAGAAGAGACCGACCCCCACCTGGCTACAACCTCCTTTCAGGGAGTTGTGTAGAGAGTGACAAGGTCACCCCCGAGTCTCCTTTTTTCCAACAACCCCAGCTCCCTCAGCCTTTCTTGATAGGGCTTGTGTTCCAAACCTCTCACCAGCCTCGTTGCCCTCCTCTGGACACGTTCCAGCCCCTCAATGTCCTTCCTAAATTGAGGGGCCCAGAACTGGACACAGCACTCGAGGTGCAGCCTCACCAGTGCCGAGTACAGGGGGAGAATGATTTCCCTGCTCCTGCTGGCCACACCATTCCTGATCCAGGCCAGGTGCCATTGGCCTTTTGGCCACCTGGACACACTGCTGGCTCATGTCCAGCCTGCTGTCCACCAGTGCCTCTGGTCCCTTTCTGCCTGGGCACCATCCAGTCACTCTGCCCCCAACCTGTAGCGCTGCAGGGGTTGTTGTGGCCAAAATGCAGGACTTGCCACTTGGACTTATTAAACTTTATCTTGTTGGACTCAACCCATCTATCCAGCCTGTCCAGGTCCCTTTGTAGAGCCCTCCTACCCTCCAAGAGATCGACATTCACTCCCAGCTTGGTGTCACTGGCTGCAGCAGGCCACATGCCATGAAAGTTGCCCCAGGTACACAGTCATCTGCCTGCCCCTCAAAAGTCCACATTCCAAGGTTACCTATGGAAAAAAGTGTATAAAGCTGCCCCACAGGACAGAAAATATATATATGATATTGCTCTGACAAGCTCTGTATTGAAGACAACAGGATAAACACCAGAAATGGCAGAACCAGCTCCTGTGCAGGGTTTACAGGCCACCAGCTGAGATTGTGGCAGAGCACGAGGTATTCTTTCCAAAAACACAGGGAAGCTGCCTTTTCATTAGCTTTGGGGGGTAGAGTTCTAAGGCTGCTGCTACTGGTCAGAAGATTGATCCTGGTTGGCTTCCACCCAGTGAAAACCTTTTATTGTGTCTGTGCTATTACCAGAAACAAAATCAGTAAAAAGCATTTTAGGATGTATTTTTTTTTTTTTTCTGATTTGAGTGTCTTGGGGTTTAATTCTTAACTGCTGTGTGACCCTTGGCATGGTCAAGTCAGCTTTACAAAAGATTTCACGCAGTAAAGAAAAAGAAAATAATGTCTTTAGTGGTTCACAGGAGGGCTTGCACAATCGAAAAACATCCGGACCACTTATTTCCCTGTTTATTTAACTTCCACGTGTATTTTTGAGAATTCTTCCAACCATCCAACCATCTCTGTGAGTCTTAATCCATCTCCCTAATGTTGAAAATCAATCTGAAGGGCAAAAAAGGCACTATATGGTCCAGGCCCAACTACAATGTGAAGTTTGCCAGCTGGGATCAAGCTCCAAAAAGGCTGTGGTTGGGTGAGGACTCAGCTCCTCCTATGAGGTACCTGAGGCTTATTTGAACTTCTAGTCCCTAATAATTTTCCAAAACGGATGGACAATATCAGCAAAGCAGGTTTTCTTCCTAATTTTCGTTATTTTTTCTTCCCTTATCCTTCAGAAATTATGTCAGAATTAGCTTCGTTGCTGGTATTTCAGGAGATCTGCATCTGATTCCAGGAGGATTCAGAATGGTTGGAAAACATTGAAATGAAGAATGAAATGTTATTTTAATGAAAAAGAAGACTCTTGGGTAGAAGTTAGAGTCTTATTTTATTTTTTCATTAATCTGAACCGAGATTCTTCCAGCCTTAGCTCTCAACCAACATCTTTATCCTAACCAGGAAACCTGTCCCAGTAGATCCCTACTTTAGCAATGCTTCTTACCTAAAGTCTGCCTGACGTGGAGGAAAAGTGAGAGCATCTATCTGGGTTTCTTTTTTCCCAGTCCTTTTTGTTTTGTTCTTTTTTGTTTACACGGGCTAATGACAAATTAAAGGGATAAGCCAAAGGCCTTGCTGGAACAGCTGTAAACTCCAAGCAGGAAGTCATTCAAAGCCTCCAAAAGCTGGCTGTGCAATGCTGGAGGAGTTAATGGTGAAGAACCGAATCCTCAGCTGGAGCAGGCTGACAGTTGGGTTGACATCCGTGAGTTTTACTGATTTACAGCAGTTCAGAATGTGGCCTGAAGTGTCTCGCTATTCCACTTTGTTTGCATTTTGAGGGGATCTCTGCTGGTTTCTTAATGGTTTTGTCTCCTGTTGATGTATTTGTGGGATGCCAGGAGCCAAGCGGGTCTCCAGCAGGCGCAGATGGCGGAGCATGGAAAAGCACTCGCTCGGTTTCCTGGGAAAAGCTTTTTCTAAGAATTTCGGAATAGCACCAAGGCTATTCCTATCCCTGCAAAGGTTTCTGTGGGCTGACAGCTGGTGCTGCCAGAAGATCGAGGAGCTGAGGTTCCTCTGTGCTCTTCTTAACTTGAGGCAGTTTAATTTTGGAGTGGCTCAAAGATAAACCTGTGTTACAGAGGATATTTAGATTGCCCTTCTGACACTACTGAGAGTCAAGTGCTGGAAAAAATAGCCCAGGAGGGTTATGGAATCATGAGAGTTTGAAGGCCAGACTGGAGAACACCCTTTGGGTGCTGCACTATCAGGGCTGAGCCTTCTTTGGACAAGTGGGATTGACTTGAAACCCCGGTTGTGTTCCTTTGTGGCATTGCAATTCCTAAAACTAAAATTAACCCAGCTTGAAAGATTTCTAAATTTACCAAGAGAAAGAGGGAATAAGCAACAAGCTCTGCATTTACTCTTGGGCAGAGGCAGAGCTTTATCAATCAGCCAAAGCAAGAGTCTTTCTTCTGCTGACCACTTCACCCGATGTTTCCAGCAGCATCTGGACCTCCTCCAGCCTTCTGAGGGGAATTTGTCAGCAGTGGCAGAGAATATTTTCATAACACTTATATAAAGGGGTTTTAGAGGAGGACACATGAGCATTCATCTCTGCTTTTGCCTGAAAATGAAAGACTTAAAAATTGGAGGAAACAACCTTGTTGCAATTAAGCACAGGCAAAATTGCCCACAGTTATTTGCAGCTACTGAACTGGAGGCCACTCTCTGAAAGCCAGACTATCAGAGGGAGCAGCTACTTCCAATTACATCCTACTGGAGGGGACTCCTAAGCTGCCAAGATTCATGGAGGAAAGCCATTTAAAAAAAAAAAAAAAAGACAAACTTCTCCCCCTGGAAAGAAGAATACAAAAAAAATAAACCCCACAAAAATTGCTTTATTAAAGTCTAAATATTCCTTGGAAATGTGCCAAGTGCACAAATATTTCCATAAGGAAGATTTACGTGATCCAAAGACAAATTTCAAAAAGCAGGAGAGAAAGAGAGACAAACAAACAAAGTGACAGAGGCTGATTTAGAAAGTGTGTAGTTGCAGAATAGACCCGGGGTGAGGAGAACAAGGCTGAATCTCCAGAGCCCAGAGAAGGAATCTGAAAATGAGGGTCCCTCACCCAAAACAACTCTGGGCAATGCTGAAAGGTGTCAGCTTTGCCCCAAATTGGATCAAAGATGTAAATATACTCTGCATTTCATCCTTCCTCCCCAGCCAGGAAAAAGGATCTGTCTGCTCTGTCTGTGAATTGGATTAGATGATCTCAGAGGTCTTTTCCAACCTGAATAATTCTTTGATTCTACTCTTAGCACTTCTCATACCCTGTTTTCCAGGTAGGGCAGCACCTCTGTGTTATCCACTGTGTCTAGGGTGTCACAGCCCAGCTGTCAGAGACCTGGAATTATCATGACCTCAGGCACCTCCCTTAACATGTAGATAACCAGAGGAATCCAAATATCCTCCCTTCTCCAGGGGGAAAGGTGGACCGAGTGCCTTGCTGAAGCCTTTGATATTTAAAATCTGTCAAACCAAGAGAGTGACTAGCCAAGATGGGGCACCTGGATTCAGAAAAAAAGGGTATGCACCTGTAAAAAACCAGTAATTTTTCATTTTGATTTTTATTTAATTTGCTAATTCAAGGAGGGCAGGAAGAAAAAATTCCCAGGGTGTTACGTTGTGGAGTATGGCTGGAATTCGCTGGTTTTAGTCTGATTTGATTCAAAGAGTTTTGATATCAAAAATAGGATGTCTGCATGGTTATATTGTAAAAGGTGAGAGCAAGAAGGGAAGGAAGCAAGAAGTCAATGGGGAGATAAAAGAGAAGTCATTGCAACAGATTGCTTTGTACAACTTGTTCTGAGTTTTTCCCCTGAATTTTTGGTTCACACTGCCCCTTAACATTTAGATTTTCATCTGTTTGCTTCTTTTTGTGAGAGGAAAACTATGTTAGGTGTCTCATAAATGCTTACATGGAGATGTTTCCCATCTGCTTGCAGATGCACCATGCCTGCTTTCTGCAGGGCCCTGGCACTTCTCAGCTTTTAAATGAAACTAAACCCACTCCATTTGCTGGATGGGCACAATCCAAGGAGAAAAAATGAACATTTCTCAGTGCTGATGATTCTGTTAGAGCGCACCGAGCTCTGAAAATATCTCCAAACATCCGCTGCAGGTCTCTTTCTTGAGTAAAGACCCCTTCAATTAAGGCCAAGAATTAAGACAGACAAAGCCATTCAAGACGCACACTCTCATTTCTGCTTCGTGCATAAACAGGATTATGACTTCCATTTTCTTGGCCACCTTCCAGCCAACTCTCCCCCTCCACTGTGTGGTATATCCATCTCCTTCTGGTCGTGCAGCACCAGGGAACTGCTCCATGCACTGTTCAGCGTGGGCCCCCTCCACCCTGGGGTGGTTTCACTCCAGCCGTGGGTGGGCAGCCCCTGTTTGCTGCATTCCCTGGGACTCTGCTCTTGGCTGGGCAGGGCTGCTCGCTGCTTTTGGCACGCTCTGAGATGCTCAGATGTGGAGGGCTCTGCTCTGCCCTCTTCTCCACAGGCAACCCAGCCAGAATCCAGCAGTGCCATCCAAACCCTCCAAAGCTTCCCGGTTTGCTGCTCGCACGGATCTCATCTGTCTCCTTCTCTTCGGATTTGGTTTGTGCATTTTGCAGACAGCGTGGGGGCGGAGGGTGGGGGTGGCAGGGAAGATGAAGAACTTGGTGATATACTGAGTATATGGAACAGTGTATAATGTACTGACTGATGCAACAGCCAGAGAGCTAAGTGGATGCTGCTGCCTTGTGATTTAATGCTTGCAAATGGCTTATCTTCTTCTGAAATACTGTTAATTTAATAGACAAACATCCCAGGATAAAGACTCGCCAGAGATGCAGCTGATGGGAGAAACATTGAGAGATTAAAGACCTGTGGGCAAAGTGTATAATTCTGTTATTAAAATCCCAAAGTGCTCCCTTAAAATTAGACCCTAGTAGAGGAAGAGGAGTGGAAAAACCTATGCTTAAAAGGGGGAGTGATTGTGTTGAGCACTTCAGAATCATTTGCTAAGCTAAGTGAAAAAACATAATAGCGTGGAGCTTGGTCTTCTGCTTGTTTTCCTCCTGCTGTCCCTAACTATCAAAGTGGTATCAAGGAAACCTACTTATTAGCCATTTGTTGAGAACATTTTCCAGAGGCAGCCAGAAAGCTATCAGTGACAGCATTTCTATGACCTCCTAATTGTGCCCCACACAATGTGTGGCTGTTAGGCCCAGGAGGCAGCTGCGTTTGCAAAGTGAGTCCCAAGTCATTATTTCCCAGCTCAGGAGTGAGCCTGGCATGTGAATGGTGCCTGTTAGGGCTGATTTCTGCAGTGATTGCAGCCCGGATCAGGCACTCAGCACACTCGCTGCTGCCCAGGCTCTGGCACAGCCTGTGCCACTCCTAGCTGTGCTTTGAGACCACATAAAAGGATTTGTCACCATCAAACACGACAGCCAGCGGAAGCTGAGGCCTAGGGATCCCAATCCTCTGGAAATAGGAACAAGTCCAGCCCTTAATTTGTTGTACAACATCAACTGGTTTCACCAGATTCCCTAAACAATAATCCAAAGGGGTTGGCTTGGGCTTCCCCAGCACTGAACTCTCTCTCTGAAGGATGCCCATGGCCCCAGAGCATCTTTGCTGATGTGCAGGTCATGGAGACAACGAGTCTGGTTTTCCTGGGTGAGCTAAGGTGCTGCTCTGAGAGAGGGGAAATGCTCAAGACACTGCAGTGACACCCAGGAGGTTTTGGAGGAGGAGCACTGCAGAGCAAGAGGTCCTGTCACATCACCTAAAGGGACACTGCTGCTGCTGGCAGCCAAGCACAGAGCCCGAGGGGGACCTGAGTATTGGGGAACCAGAGACAGACAAGGAGAGCCACAGAACCTGGCTCTGCTTTCCCCCCGAGGGTCAGGGGTTCTGGCTGCTGCCCCTGGAGGAGCATCGCTGGGGGTGTCCTGTGGGTACAGGAGGCCACTAATGATGAAGATTGAGTTGCTTGTTGTTCAGTAGAGTTGGCCACAGGAGAGCTTTTTGACAGGAGGTTTCTCTGGATACAGCTGCTGGTTAGCTGGGCTTTTCGCTCTGGAGGAGTTGTTAATGCTCTGGTTAAAATTTGGAATTTGTCTTTCAGCACATATCCCAGGTTTGGAACTTTTTTCCCCCAAAACTCCAACATTTCCCCATGATGTGAAAATTCTGAAGAAAACAGCATTTTATGAACGTCCAACAGTCTTCCCACAACACACACACTTGTTTGGTTTTTGTTGTTTGAGGTTTTTTTTTTTTTTTTTTATGTATGAGAATTATAATATACATTAAGGGGAAGAAAATTCTATAAGACTGAAAGAAATCAAATATCCTATTACCACAAACAAAATGGCTGCCTTCAATTGAAATTTCACTTAAATCAGTGTTTGTTACTCTGGCACGTTTTGATTTTAAGAAATGGGTGTTTTCCAGTGGGAGAACATCCCACCAAGATGCCAGCTACTTCTGTGCTCCATGGAAATGAAGTTTGCTTTCCATGCACAGGTATCCTGTGTTTGAATCCCTGGGTGTGCAATTACTTAAGAGCTCCAACAGAATCAGCTTCTTCATGCAACTTGTGAGAACTTAATGTTTTTGAGGCTGTTAATCTCTATATCACATTTGATTACAAGTGGTCAATCAGTACAGAAGTTTCTGGATAGGACTGTGTGGCCGAGTAGATGGATAAAGGAATTCTCATTACTTTGTACATTCAAAGAACATGATTTTGTTAGGAAATCAGGCCAGCAGTGCACCTTTTGGAGGTTAATTTGGCTTTCACTCCACCCAGGATGAGTTTCATGCAAGGACATTGTGCCAGGATGTTGTGCAAGACACAACCAGAGTAGGAATCCCTCCAGACACATCTTTTGGAGCTGCATTGGGAAGAGAACCCCCAGATTAACTCTTGCCAGTGACAGATTACTCCAAAATCAACCGATCATGACAAAATGCACTTTACTCTGTATTAGTCACATACCACTGATAGCAATATTAGAGTCCATAAACATGCTTTTAATAGTCAAATATTCTTTAATGTATGCTGAGTCTCCCAGTAAGTGGAAATTAAATGGACAATTTAGTGTATCATCTCCATGCAGAGGCTTGGAAGCTTTTCTCCAGCAGATGAACACTGACAGCAAAGCTGTTGTTCAACAGAAAACTGCAGCTGCCAGATGTTAAAGGTTTTGGCGTTTGAATGTCTTGTCCCAAAGAAAAAGGTTGACATTTGCCATCGTACTGGCATGTGTTCTGGAGTGAGAAAAAAGGAATTCCAAATCTATTCTGAAGGCGAGAACGGCTGGTGGGTAAAGGAGAGGACCTGAAAGAGCTAAAGATCCCTATTTCCAGGCCTGGTTTTGGTCAGCAGAATGGTTCTTCTGATCTTTTTTCTCCCATCCTTCTCTTCTGTGCAGCACTTACACACTTCTGTATCTGCAGGATGCACCAGCAGCTCACTCAGGTACCAGCCCTGACATTAAAACCAAGTTCCAGCAAGAGGAAAACCAGTTTATTTAACTTTTCTTGGCATGACTCTGTCCATCAGTAGTTGTATGACCCTCCCTCACCTCAGGAGAGAAGGTTTCTGTGTGTTTGCTCTTGTAACTTGTACCAGTCCTGCAAAGAGACACAGTAATAAAAAGTATTAAATTAACTTGGCATGCAAGACAGAGCACCTGTTAACTCTCTGGTACCACACTGCATTTGCAGAGGAGATTGTTAAGAAAACAAATTTCTTTTTTGAATTGTAGACTGAACAAACTTAAACTCGAGCCTTGAACATAGTCACTGAACCTCATTGTGCTTTTTTTGTTTAAAGACCAAGAAAAGATACTCTCTTCTCAAGAAAATTTTTAAATTCAATGAACTCCCTGCAATTCTGAAGTTCTCTCAGGTTCCAGCATATTGCAAAAATGCTGTTAAATTCACATAGTCACACAATGTTGTAGATACAGGTCTTGGTGTACCTGTTCACATTGAAATAAATCAGGGGAAAGAATTCTAGGTGGGGAAGGAAATGAAAAACAGAGCCAGACAACAGTGCCTAGAATGTCCTTGGACAGACTGCATTCACGTCAGGATTCCTGCTCCTGGAGTGGTTCTATGGACATTTAAAACTAAACCAAATTAAGGACTTTTGGCAGGTCTCTCATACTAATGGAATTTCAGTCCCCAGTCCCTTCCTTTCTATCTGTGTTGTGATCTAAGTGTATTATCAAAGCTAGAGCTTCCAGTGGGAAAAAATCTGCAAAAGAATTCCTGCAGACACAGTGAGCAAGGCATTCTCCTCTGGGGAGAATATTTACAACCCCAAATCAAAATAACTGACTTGAACCATAAAACTCCCCAACTCAAGCCTCACCCTCAACCCTAGAAATGCTAAAGGTGGCACATGATGCATTTCCCACTCTCTGACATTCAGAAAATCCATTTAAGATTCTTTGAATAAATGTCCAAAGAGAGGGCACAGGAGCAACCATTAACTCCTTGTGCACTCTGGTGGCATCTGCACAGGAGGCAGCCTTACCCCAGGCCTTATCAGAGCAGATGGTTAAATCCTTCTGATAACCTGCTCTGAAATAAACTCACAAGAGTCTTCCCTCTGTTTGCTCAGACTCTTTTACACAAATCCTCAGTTTATCCATAAAATCACAATGATGAGCTGGAGGTAGAAAAAAAAAAAAAAAATTGAATTTTTGTGCCTCTCATCTTAATATTTCAGTTTGTCCCTCTGCGCAGACTTGCCTTCACGCAGACAAGCCATAAATCTGGCCTGTCACCATTATGATTATTAGTGGTTAGACCTGATGAATATTGATATGTGGCAAGCACTCTTTCGACATTAAATACATTTGCCAATTTTACTCCTCCAAACTCCACCCGTTAATGCTTCATCCAATATGAATCAATATTGGTTTAATAATTAACATGTTTAAACATTTTTTAATGTATATTTCATGATGAGAAGATCTATGTTTATTTTATGATGATAAAATATTTAGAGCCCAGGGAATTTTACTGTGCTGTCATCACGGCGTTCATTGGGCCCTTTTCACTCTGCCTGAGGGGGCATCTCTGTCTCCTCTCAGCACAGCCCAGGCTGAAGTGGTTCCAGCTCCTTTGGCAGAAGGGTTGTTTGTGGCGCCTGAAGATATCTGAAATACGTGGTGGGGCTGGAAGGGAAGGACAGTGCCCACTGCCAGCTCCAAACAGCCACGGAGGTGGATGGGGACCTGACCCGGAGAGACTTGGAACGGATTCAGCTTCAAAAGCAGCTCAGATTCCTGAAAAACATGCACAAAAGTGAGGAAGGAAAGAGAGAGGCTCAGCCTGGCACTGGGAAGGCTTTAAAGAGCCCGTGGTGCTCACTGCATAAATGGGGGCTCACTCTTCCTTTTAAAGGCAGCGAGTTTGACTTCCCAGGGCTGTTTCTGTACTGGGAAAAGCAATGTTAAAACAAATTCCCCGGAGTGGGAAGGTTTGGTGGGAGTCAAAAACATCCCTGCATAAGAGAAGGGGTTATTCTTCAGTGCCTATGGAGCATGCAGAGGGTCTTGGCAGCCTGACAGAAAAGAGAAACACCTGGAGGGTGGAAAAGGCTTAAGAAACAGAGATTTTGGGGATTTTGGTTGGCCTCGGAGGTGTCTGGCTCCTCAGATCCTCCAGGACCTCACCACCACCTCACTTTGCAGAGGATAAATGCAAAGAGCACAGGCTGCAGATTGAGGCCAGTGGCATTCAGGGGATGCTTTGGCTTTGCACTGGCTCTTACTCCAGGGTGAATTCTGCTCCAGCTGCCCAGGATCACCAGGGAATCAGAGATAATGAAGAACCGGGCTCTGAATTCATTAAAATCCAGGTGAAGGTTTCCTTCAAGACTGTGATTAATGTGATAAGGATGATTGTGTTTATTTCCATGTGTTTGTTCAGAATTATTCGACTGGTCACAGTCCAGTGGCTGCTGATGTTCCACTCCTGGGCAGCAGAACAAACACCTTGCAGTGCATCTGATCTGATCATGTTCAGTCCTCTCGCAGATGGGCTGGAGGAGTGCTGCAAGCAGGGCTGCTGATTGCAGGAAAACACTTCCCTTGCAAGATTTGCTGTGGGACACCTTTATTCCAGAAATGGATTTTAAAATGGGAAGAAAAAAAGTAAAAAAAAAAGAAGAACATATCAAAATCATGATGTCTCCTGGGAAGAGATTTCCCTGTCAAGGTGTGTTTGCTTGATAGCACATCCAGAAGGTAGAAATGTAATGTGGTTTCACACTTCACTTTTTCAACCCATGTAAACTTCTGGCATTCACAAAAAAAGTGGAGTTTTACAGCTTAGCCATGCATTTTGTGAAGCTGTTAGATACTTCATGGAAGAAAAAAAATCCATCAAGGGCATTAAACTGGAAGATAACACCTCTGGCTCCAGCAGTCCCTGAGCTGCTGAGCAGCAGAGGCTGAGAAAGACAGGGAGAGAAATAGTGCCACGTGCTCACCCTGTTTGCACAGCTTTTCCTAGTGGCAATTTTTTGGCCATTGAACTTCTAATTCTGGATTAGGTGGACTTTTCATCTGACAAAACTTCTTCTATTCTTATGAAATCAAACATGAAACAGAACTGGGGGAAGGCCAGTTGGGGTGTTGCTCCCTAAAATTATCCTGTTGTTTGATTTGAGCTTAAGAACCTTTCTGAACAAGAGGGAGGAGAAGATGAACGCTTACACATCCTGTTTGACATCAGGGAATTTCCTGCGAGATTTGCAAAATAAATACAATTAAAAGACAAAAAAAAAATTAAAATACCACCCCAAATCCCTAACAGTTTTCGAATGTTTTATTTAACTTCATTGTGATTATTTTCCACAGCAGTGGTTAGGAGTAGCAATTATATTAATCCTTTTCCTCCAGGTTGTTAATCCTAGTAAAGCAACCTGTTGCTTGGAAGATTGTATGTTGTTAAGGATCTCCCTGAGAACATTTATTCATGCTTGGGGAGTGCATTCCTAATGCACACAGGCACTGCTCATTTAGGCTGGAACTCATCCCTAGGAAGGGGGGCTGTGCTCAAAGCCAAGGTATCACTTAATTCACACTTAAACCCTTCAAATCAGAAGATAAAACGAAATCCAATGGAAAACTCCACTTGTGTGGTTTGGAGACCTCAGCAGAGAAATCAGTGGGGCTTTGGGTGCGAAAGTGAAGATCACTGAAATTAAAATCACTTCCTCTGAATCTGATGAATCTGAGCCAGTGTGAGAGAGGCAAGACAGAAGATGCTCTCATAGTTATATGAGCTGGGATATTTATGCTCCAGACCTGAGTGCACAGCATAAATCGGATGAGACAAGTAAATTGCACCCAATGAGCAGTGAAAGCAGGCAGCAGCATCCATGTGGAATCTCAATTTACACCACAGCTGGGGTCTGGAGGAGCTGCGCTGAGAGAGCAGGGCTCTGAACCACAACCTGCTTGTCCTTCCCTCTTTTTTCCTCCCAGTTACAGTGGATGTGTTCCAGTGGGACCGGCAGCACAGCACGGTGAGCTGGGAACCACTCACTCCGGGCCTGCAAATCCGTGCCCCACGTCTGAGGCCGGCTTCCACGCCGTGCCAATAGCCTAGGGAAGATTTACAGGCCCGTACTCGGACATGGATTGCTGTCATTTCCATGTTAATACTCTGCTGCTCAGCAGCCAGTAACCTTTGTCCTTGTGAAAAACTCCCGTGGCTTTGTCACAGCAGAGCGGCCTGGCCGAGCAGAGTCACTGCCCAGTGCAAATGGCCATCTCTTCCCTGGCTTTTCCTTTTCAACCTTTTGGCAAAAAAAAAAAATCTAAGTTTGGCTGCTCAGAGCCTGTCTGAAACTCTTCATAGGTGGCTGTGTCCCTGCTCCTTGCAGGCCTTTCCAGCAGCTCCTTCCCAGGAGATGTGTGCCCTGCTGCTCCTGCCCTGCCTGCCAGGGCTGAGGGAATTCTCTGGGAACGGGCTCATGGGGAGGAGGGCAGACACTGTGGGATGGTCTTTCTGCACACTAAGGATGGGATTTGAGCAGCCTGGTCCAGTGGATGGTGTCCCTGTCCCTGGCAGGGGTTTGGAATGGGATGATCTTTAAGGTCCCTTCCAACCCAAGCCGTTGTGTGATTCGTCTCTTCTTACTTTCAGCAGCTCAAGCACAGCTCTCCTCAGCCCAGCCAGCTGCCTAAACTCCCGTTGGAACTGGGAAAGAGAAACAAGCAATTCCACAGCACAATTCATCTGACTTGTTTTAGATGCCTGCCTTAGAAAGAGATGAATTGAACCCTAGAGGTGACAGGTTCTGTGCTTTGATCACAAGGGGAGGCTCTCCAGCCTGCAGGGACACAGACCTGGGAGCTCCACATACCTGTACAGAGCCAGATAAATCCCAGGGCACATTCCTGGCACCGGTGTAGCCCAAGGAACCTCCACTTGGGGTGTGGAGCAGCACCCAGGGTTGTCCCCTCCCCTGAACAGCATCTCCTGTGCCCTAAGAAGTGTGAGGTCCCAGCTCACAGTGCCTCATTTCTCTTGATCATGGTGGTTTGCTATGACAGATATTCCAACCTGTCCCTGAATAAATCTCTTCTGAAAAGCTGTCAGGTCATGTAAGAAAGAAAGATGGAGCTCCTTCTTGCAAAGTGCTGACAGGGTGTTGCCTGTACAACAACAGGGCTCAGTGCATGAGCCAGCCACTTCTCTTTCCCCACCTCTTGTCCCCTCCCTCATCTCCTCCTGCCCACAGCTGAAGCATAAGAAGGCTTTGTGTTTTGATCTTTTCTTTTAGTCCATCAATAAAATGCATTTTTTTTTCTTCTTGTCATATTTAAATCAGTGGTTGATTCAATTCTGTTCCTGGCAGGTGTTTGTTTATTTTCTCAAATCCCTGACTGCAAAGATATTGTTGCTCATGGACATATTTCCAGGGGAGGTTTTATTCAGTGGCAGCAGATGTCTTCCCCTGGAAAGTACTGGTGCAGATATTGAGGGCCAACTGTCCTGGGGTTAGGAGGCATTTTAGACCAGACTAGAATCACAGAATTTTAGGCCAGTTCTCTACACCCTGCTCTTCATAAATGTCCCCAACAAGTTCCACTCCCAGATTCTGCTGCAGCTCTTCCCAGGAGTCTCATCATTCACTGGTCCCAGTCTCCTCAATGCTGATCCAGCTCACTGACCCCTTTACCAGAGCTGTCTGGCATCTGACAACACACTCCTAAAGAAAGAAGCAAGAGAAGCCCAAGAAGAGAGAAAATATTTTTTGAAATTTTTTTCCCTGTGAGGGTGGTGAGGCTCTGGCACAGGGAGCCCAGAGCAGCTGTGGCTGCCCCTGGATCCCTGGAAGTGTCCAAGGCCAGGCTGGACAGGTCTTGGAGCAACCTGGGACAGTGGAAGGTGTCCCTGCCATGGCAGGGGTGGAATGGGATGGGCTTTAAGGTCCTTCCCAAAAGCATGGAGACACACAAGAATGGGGGGAGTCATGTATAGAATCACAGAATTATAGAACCACGTGCTCACTAGTACCCACACCTACACATAAACGCAGGGAGACACACTACATGACCAACCAGAGCAGAATTATTTACTGCCAAGTGGTCCTGCAGAGACCCACAGCACCCACAGAGCCTCAGTCTCATCCCCTGCCCCACTCTGTAGGCACAAACTCCTTCCCCTGGAGCTTTGTGCTGTGCAGTCTCCAGGAGAGAATGTACCTGCTCTGTCTCCCAGATCTATCACATTCCGGGGCTTTATCCATACCACTTCAATGAGGTTTCAAAGGTTTCTGTGCATGTTTCAATCAGTTCAGGCATGTCAGACAAGTAAGTGCTGTGGAGGTACCTGCAAATTACACCATCTGGCTGCTTCAGTGAGCCAGACAAGAGGCAGACTGCAGGCAAAGGGAGAATCCAGACCTGAAAGGAACGAGGGGAACATAAACCCAACCATTTGCAGAGGAGGAACATTTAAAAATCGCTCCAAATAGTCTTGCAGTAAAGGTTTACCCATTTTATTAAGCAAATCTGATAAGTGTGAAAGAATTTTCTTTGGAGTGAGCTCAGTTCACTGGAAGATTGTCCCAGCTTTGAGTAATGCCAGAGAATGTCCTGTGTGGCAGAATCTGCAGATTCCCAGGCCTGGGCCTCTGGGGGTAAGAAATGCTTCTTAATGGGATGGCAGTGGGCTCAGTACAACTGATAAAAATAAATAGCTCCACAGGTAACAGGCAACTGGCCTTTTTCCCCCAGACCCATTTAAAAAGTGTATGAGTTAATTTTTATGCATGAGTCTGCATGAAACAATGACATTTCCAGCTAAGGAATGAGCTGGACAGGCTTTTTGTCTTGTGTACAGCAGTTCTAGTTCTTGTTAAAAACAGAACCCCTCACGCCACCTTTGCAAGGTGGCTTTAAATCAGAACTGGAGGATTATTGTGGGAGGAAGGGGTATTTTCAGGGGTAATAAATTATTTTCAGACAAAGCAGACCTTTACTTTCAGGTTTAAAAAGAGCGGGAAAAAATAGTTTTCGGGTAGAAAAATAAAGAAAACTAGTTAAGCTGGCTCAGACTGGGTTCTCAGACTGGAAAGAATGGATAATGCTCTGACTGGAAACAGGGATCAGGGTTAGGATTGAGGGACAGGAGAGCTGGTGTCACCAGGATGCCAATTGTACCTAATCAGGAGGTGAATCAAAGAGGCTCCTCTGTTGTGATGCTTATCCACACATTTCCCTCATCAGAAGGCTCCTAGTGGGAAGAGCAAGGAGGGGGAATAACAGTGTTTGTTTGTTGAAAGGAAAGCATGTTCCTGTTGACTTAGAGTCCATTAAATGTCTCTCTTTATTGCCCAGGGTGAGCTGCTGGCACCAGCATCCCACTGTCACCCCACTGCCATCTGGAAAAGGAAGGGAAGCAGGGCAGGAGAGCCTGGGCGTCCACCCCTCTTTCCAAACCTCACCCCTGAGCTTATCCCCGTCTGAAGGAGCAGTGCTGTGCTGGGAGGTGCTGGGAGCCCCGTGGCTGAGCCATAAATCTCACTCAGTCGGAGGGGAAGATTTATGCTCCCAGCCTGGGAACGGCGCCCGTAGCATTCACACACACACCACACACTCCAACATGCACACGCATTCCCTCCTGGCAAAACACAGCAGCTCTGCCAGAACGGAGACTGAGGACAAGGTGCAGTCCCAGGAACAGCTAAATTGCTTTCATGACTTTCCAGCAGCATTTGGAAGACAAACTGGGGGCTTGTGTTTTAGATGTATCCCAGATTCGCATTTTGATTGGCTAACAGGCCATGCAGATTCCACGGTAAAGTACTGATCTGTCAAAGGCATCTGACAGTTTTCAACAGTTGCTGAAATGGCTTTAAAACAGACCCGGGAGAGCTGGGGAAGAGAAAAAAAAAATCAAAAAACCTCTGCCTGATGAGTGAGTTCTTTCATCTGCTAAAAGCTCTCCAAGCCCACAAGCCTGAGGCTGACTTTAAATAGAGTCAGTGGAGAAATATCTTCTAGACAGGGAGATGATGAAGTTCTCCAATAGTTGTTCTCCCTTTCATTCCCTCTGTCCCTCTCTCTCGTACACCTATTTGCCTTTGCTCTCTGCCTCCCTCCAGAAAAAGTCCTGTCCAGGCTGGTGCTGGGTGCCCTCACTTATGGAAGTCAAAGATGTGTCTCACACTCAGCATCTCATGGGGTTGAACTCCAGGATGGTTCTGCAACCACAGGGTCATAGGATTTTGTCCAGCTGTGAGTGACATGGAGAGTTTAAGGTAATTTCTCTAATAATAAAGGGATTTGTCCGTTTATGGTATCTTTAAATGAGCCACAAGGGATTTTGCCACTGGGTTGCTCTTCAGACACAACCTGTTTCTGGATTCAAGCAAGAAACAAGATATTTCCTAAGGACATGTCCTAGGGAGGAATGAACAGCCCTGAAATAGCACTTGGCAGTGAGAGATGGAGTCAGTTCCATTTACAAGAATGATGGATACTGAAAACTGGAGTTTCAAGCTACCAAGACTCCAAACTTTTTCTGACTCCAGAGATTTAAAGATTTCACCCACTCCTTTTCTATGTGAAAGAAGTGAGCTCATCTGTGGGTGCCTTTTATGGATCAGCCCGCTGATCTCTGCAGAGCCTTTGGGCCATTCCCATGCAGAGTGACATAACAATGATGGATAAGCATCATCTACCATTTTGGGCGAGAGGCAGAGAAAAACATCAGTGTTTCCCAGGCCTGCCCCAATATGTGGAGCCCGGCTCTGCACTGACCTGCCCCCTTTCCCAGAGCAGGGAGAAGCTTCTCACCCCTACAGCACATTCCTGTCCCTGCCCCACAGCTCAGCCCTGATATCCCAGCACCTCTATCCTTTTGACCTCCTCAGCATTGCACAATCTGCCCATGAGCCTGTTCCTCCTTCTGCTTGAGCTCAGCCGCGAAGCATCAGCCTTAGGCAGAACTCAGCTGTGAAGAAATGATTTCGCCTTGAGGCTGCAAACCTTTGGAGACAGACATGTAGGCTCTGCAACCTCCAAAAGACACATTAACCTGCTTGGTTTGCTTCTGCTTCTCTGAGGCGAGCTGACCTTGGCTGGACAACAGGTGCCCACCATGCTTCTCTACCACTCCTCTTCTCAGCCCGGTGGAGAAGGGGGGGAAATAAGATGGAAAAAAGTCATGTCAAGGTAAAGGCAGTTTAATTAAACAAAAGCAAACGCCCCAAGCAGCAGCAAAGAAAAAGAAAATATTTATTCTTTACTTTCCATCAGCAGGAAGTAGGGGTTCAGTACATGTAGAGGATGCTCTGGAAGACAAATATCATAGCAAATGCCCCCCTGCTTCTCCTTTCTCTAAGTTTATTGCTGAGCAGACATCATGTAATATGGAATATCCATTTGATCAGTTTGAGTCCGCTGTCCTGGCTGTGATCCCTCCCAAAATCTTGCCCATCCCCAGCCTGCTGCTGAGGGGGAAATGTTGGAGAGACTGCCTTGGTGCTCAGCAGAACCAACACACCTGTGTGTTACCAGCACCTTCCCAGTTATCAGTACACAGCCCAGAACTGTGAGGGCTGCTGTGGGGAAAATGAACTCCATCTCAGCCAAATGCCACACACTCTTACTGGATTCAGGTGGGGTGCACTCCCTCTGCTTGGCTCCTAGCACAAATCCTGCTGGATGCTGCTATGTGCCATAAAGTGATGTGTAAAGTCATCGTAACATGGTGGCGTGTGGAAAGAAGGCTGGCACTCAGCTCATGTGGGCTGGGAGAGATCAGTGCTACCCCCGGAGGAGCCATAATGAGGTAATTGGCTGTAGGACATCTCAGGGTGTGAATTACAGGTTCTGAGGACAGCACATTGTTGGTAGCATGGTGGGATCCTCAAGTGCTGCAGGACTTGGGCCCTCTGTGGTCCATGTGCCTGTTGAATGTTCCCTTCGTGCTTGTTCCAGGTGAGATATCCCAGGATGAGGAGACAAATGAACCTGGTGTGGAGGTGCAGAGGAGGAAGAGCTGCAGCCAAGGGGCTCCATCCCAGAGCAGATATCCCTGCAGCAGCTGATTCCAGCCCAGCTCTGCACGATGATCTGTGGCTTTCCCAGCTTGTGTAAGCCTGGCATGAGCAATGACTGATGAATCTCTGCACCACTTGTGTTTTCATGCTCTGGATGAGGACTGGGCAAATTACTCAATCATCCACTTCTACACACAGCTCTGGCTTCTCTGCATCTCCTTGGGCTGCTCTGCCCCTGTCCTGTTCAATAAACAGTCCTGTCTTCCCTTATTCACTCCTTCCTCTGGTGTTCTTTACTACCTAACACAGGCATAATTAGGGACTTGCTCATCTATTTAATCCCTAGCAGTTGTATCCTTGAGAGAGGAAGGTATTTTTCTCACTGCTTTTCCCCTTTCCCCAGGCCTCCCTCCAGAAGGATTTCCCTTTGACCTCAGCTAATGAAATGATCCAGATCAGTGACTAAGGAAAGCAGCCTCAGGACAAAGTTCAAGCCTTTTTCTTCTCAACAGGCTCTCTGTGACAGTTCCTATTCAGCATTTAGGAGGTATTTATTATTAATTTCCCATCTCTATCAGAGATGGATGTTCTCGGGGCTCATAGATATTTTCCACTTGGGAGCAAACTGGACATCTCAGTGGGTTAGACACAAAGATGAGGGGGAGGTCGGCAGGAGAGGACAATGTGACTCCCATGTGCAACTCAGCATTTGGAACTGGATTGTTCTTTTCTTGTTCTTTCCTATTCTCCCCTCATGCCTTGGTATGGTCATTGGTAGCAATTTGTGTCATGGCATCCTGGGCTCCCATGTTCCACAAACCCACCCATTACCGCCTCCAGAAACAAATCCCATCAAATCACCAGCTTATAAACTGCATTTCAGATATGTTACATGAGCACTGATTGCAAATCTGAAGACATTTCCATTTTGCCTGAGGCCAAGTTTTTTAATTTAAAAAAAAAAAGAGTCCTGTCAGGGTCTGAGCAAAGGCTCTTTAGATATTCCAAACAGCACAGTTTATTTAAAAATTCAATAAGGCAATTTTCATGGCAGCAAGGAAATAGAAACAGTGCTGGTGTCTGCACACCCAGTGAAGAGGAAGAGGCAGCCAGGATTTCATCTCCCAGATCCACTCAAGCCAGACTTTTCTGCTGCCTTATTCTAACTACCAAAACCTGAGGTACACTTCCTGCTTGACAATTAAATTTTCTCCAACAGCAGAACAAGGATTAGGGAGTGACGACCAGGAATGGCCTTTTTAAAACAATCTGCTGCCCAGGAGTGAGTCCCATTAGCTAAAACAGAACAAGTATTATCAGACCTGTTTCTGGACTTCATGAGGCTGGAGAGAATACCTGGAGGAAGTGTGTTGGTTTGAAAGACTGATGTCTGCTAAGGAAGGCAGGAGCCTACCTTGGAATGGAAATTATGACCCCTTTCCCACTGAATTAGTATAATTTCGAAATTAAGGGGCTTTCAGGCAGAGATATGAGGAATAGGAATGACAGTTCTTTACTAATATATGTATATATATCCCAAGCCAAGCCAGCAGCAGCAGCAGTGAAGAGCAGCAGAGCCCAGCGCTGCCTCTCTCGCCGCGGGCGCTTTCCCCTCGCTGCAGTTCCGCTGGCGGCCGCCAGGGGCGCTGCTGGCTCCCGGCCGGGCGGGGCGGCTGCGCTGGCTCCCCGCGCCTGCAGGGGGCGCTGTGCCGCGGCCCCGCCCCTCTCCCCTCACGGCGATGGCGGC
>VZRO01003965.1:359053-375686 GCA_013397915.1 Daphoenositta chrysoptera | reverse complement strand
TTTTTTTTTTTTTTTACCTCTTGCTTCCCTTTTCCACTCTTTCTACAAAGACATCAGAAATTCTCTACAGTGTTCTGATGTGACCAAAAACTTCATTTACCCTCCTGCCTGGGACTGATGTCCAACACGCTTCTCCTATCCCCAGGATTAAAGCCTAGACATGGCTCTTTTTGTAAGGGTGCTGACCCCAGGCTGGGTTTGTGCAATTCCTACCCAGTCATGGGAAACTGAACTAAGACAAGCAATTAATTTTTACATGAGCTATGAACACACCATCAGCTGGTGACAAACACAGGCCAGAGCTTCCCTCAGAACCCACACTAACGATCTGTAGGACCCTTTCCTAGCCCTCACCATGAAATGGGGTTTATTTTTTTTTTGACTGACTGGGTAGGGAATGGTGTACGCATCCTGACTTTGTAAGCTCAGATGAAATAGGGAAAGGGGCTTCTCCTTTTCAATTACCTGACAAGAATAATAATCCTTTATTTTAACCTTGCAGCAGGCAAAGGTACTTAGAGGAGATATTGAATGTGTACGTGCATTACTATGGTTTTAGTCCCTGCTTTCCAAATGGCGTTTGTATGGAAGCCATCCCTTGTTTTAACAAAAATCCCAAATCCTCGGGACAAAATACAAATTGGCTCAGCCTTCCAGCTTCCATGCTGCAGAGATGGGTCATTGTTTACAGACCAAGGATATCTCTTGACTATTGCAATCCAAATTTCAACTAACACAGACACCAGCTTTCAATCACAAAGCCCTTCCTCTCTTCTTTGCAGCATCCCAAAGGGGAGGAGTGAATTCCAGCAGTTTACAACTCCCAGGGAGAGAATGTGCTGTGCTAATCTCCCCCAGTTTCTCGCTGTTAAACCAAATTCTTCCCATGTTAGTAAGACTCCCCCGAGGCCGCGGCAGAACAGGTGCTCACTTGACCCAAGTGTCACCTGCACCTCGTATATCACATCAGCCCCAGGGGGGGAAATGCAGCCAAGGCTCCCTCCCCGCAGCCGCCCAGGGGAGCCCTGGCTCAGCACAAGCACAGATGGAGCCCTGGGTGTGTGCTGGGAACGCTGCTCTCCCGGGAGATGGGATTTGCTGAGTGTGCCACTCGGGCAGCCCGTGTGCTGCCTGCCTCCAGTGATGGATGTTCGTGCAGTCAGATGTTTGAGGGGAGGCATCTGTACTACATGTCTGTGGGCCTAGGCCACAAAGAAGCACTCTGAAAACCGAGTTCTTTACAGGTCGCAGGCCAGAAGGAAAAGAGGGCCTGGTTGTTTATTCTTTACATATTTATATGTTTCTAGGAATAACCGTGGATTGGAGGTCAGTGTTACCACCTCCTCCATCCTTACAGATTCCCAGAATAGTCCATCCCACACTCTCCACCCAGGAGAACAGCCTGTAAACTAAAGTTACAGTTAACTAAAACATTGCTATGTTTACAGAAAGTGTGTGAGAAACTTTATCTAAGAATCACACATAGAACACTGCAAGAGACAGGGCAACACATGTCCTTCTGCCAGGTGACCGTGCAGTGATTTTTGGAGAAGACCTCTGGATTCTCATGGCATTAGGCTGCTTAACTAATGCTGCTGGTCTTGGCCGTGGAGATGAGCAGCTTCCTCTGGCTTTGGTGAATCAGTGTTTTCTTGTGCAGCTCTCTCAGAAGTGGAAGGAAGTCAAAAATTGTACACTTCTATCCCTGGAAGTTTTCCAGGCCAGGTTGGATGGGGCTTGGAGTCACCTGGGATAGTGGAAGGTGTCCCTGCCCATGGCAGGGGGTGGATTGAGATGAGTTTTAAGGTCCCTTCCAACCCAAACAATTCTGTCATTCTAGGTTTGAAAAATTTTCTTCAGGGAGTGCGTTCCTTCCTACAAAAACTCCCTCTGTCTTGTCCCACAGGACCCGTAAGGTGTAAAGTGTCACTGGAAGTGGCCTGAATGATGATGCATCCAGGGAAAAACAACTCAGTGAGGGAAAGCCAGGCCTGAGATGTGATTCTGGAGGTGTAAGGAGGAATATTATGATGAAAACTATGGGGAACATCCTCTGTCCATGTGGCTCTGGCTACCCACCAGCAGTTACTGGAGCTGGGTTTAAAGAAAAGTAAATCCTGTCTCTTCCACAGAAGTTCTAGGGGACAGAGATGCCATAAAAAGAAGTTAGGGGAGGTTGCCTCAATACTAATCAACAGAGGAGGGTAGAAGTGAGAGAGATGTAATTTTATCTGAATAATATCAAGACCCACATTGCATCATTCCTACAGTTTTCCCGAAGTCACACAGCCAGGTTATGCAATGACGCCTGAAATCTTCGTTGACATTCTAAACTTGTTCCTTATGACCCAAACTCCAGGAGCACACGTCCTTAGGCTCTCATTTTTGTCCATACCTAATTATGTGTGCTATTTATTTGGCAGGTTATTAATTATTTTGCTAATTATTTAGGCTCTGCATGCGACTGGCCGTTCCAAATGATGTACAACATGGGTTGATTTCACACTTCATGCCATGTTTATCCCAAAGTCAAAAGGGTTTATATTTTTATTTATAATCAGAGAGGCAATTGTGGAACAGTTGTTCAACACAAGGATCCTGGGACCTTCAGCTGGAGTTTCTGAGGAGCCAGCTCTCATTGTGTTCCCTCCCAGGCTGTGTGAGGCTGAACGGTCCTGTTTTGCTGAATGCAATGTTGCATGAAAACTTGCATGAACTTCTTATGAGCCCCTAATTGCAAGTGTTTGTGAGCCATCATCAAATATGGAAACATATTCAGCAACACCTTATGGTTTAAGTGACCAATTCTGGCTGGTACTGATCAGCTTGTGAACATTCCTGAGCATCTGTTAGGATGGGAGTCTGGATTGTGATCCTGATGGATTTGCACAGCTTCAGAAAATTAAAATCTATTCATGGAATACTCTGGCAGCAGGAAAAAGAGTTTATATATGGTTTATAAATTCTTCACCGAGCTCTGAGAATAACTGAGTGCTTGCAGGAAAAAGGATTGGGGATGCTCACACAGGAACATGACTGAAGAGGAATCGCTGCATTTATTTGGGATGAAATGGTGAACATAATAAGCAGATAAGAAATACACTGGTGCTTTCAAAAGGCTTCAGGATGGTTTTTCTGAGTGGCTGTTGGCAATTTATTTCTCTGCCTTCCTTCCCATGTCTTGGCTAATAAGGAAACTCAATTCAGGGATGGATGTCCAGTGGGATGGGGGGGGAAAAGAGGAAGGACAGAACAGGGAAGTAGCTTTGTATCTATGCCATGCCAGAGTGCACACTGAGGCCCTGGAGAAGGGAGGACAGCCAGCTCCAGAGCATGGGTTGAAAAGGTATGGAAAAATGATTTGCCATGATTCTTATTTCACTCCCATTACTAAGACACAGACAAACACCCTCCTCTGTTTCGGAGCTAAAAAATCTGTGTGTTTGGTTTTTTTTTTCCTCGGAGCAGTCTTGCAAACTTTTTCTGAGGGCCACCTGTCAGGCAAAGCCTTCTCTCTGCAGCCACCCAGGAGCCACTGGAGAAAGGCTCAGTATTGATATTTATTCCTCCTGTTGCCGTAACCAATTAAACAAAAGCTTACTCAGTCCATAAAGAGCAACAGCCTGGGGAGAGTGGGAGGGAGAGGCATTCCAAACAGGCATTTTATCTCTGACACACACTCCTGGGCAGGGGATTGAAGGTCAATGCATACACATCATCCTGGGCTGATTGCAGTGCTGACAGCCGCTCACTTGGTTTTATGAAATTATCAATTGATCTGTGATTGCAGAATCTAATCAAGGCTTGGAAAATACGGTGGGTGGAGGAGCCAGTTGGGCTGGATTGTTCTCCTACCTCTGGTTCTGTGGGAGGGGGCTCTCCAGGAACCCTGGGACAAGGTTAATGCATAACCTTTGCTATCAGCTGCCTTGTTTACAGGTCACCCTGGCCTTTCGTGGTGTTTTTTTGCTCATTCACTACTGAAATAACATTAAATTGTGACCATATTCACGTGGTGAAGACACCGACTGGGATTTGGCTCTGGCTGAAAGCTTTGCACATCACAAAAGAAGTGTCTGGCAACATTTTGAAGTAATAAAAGATCGCTGGATATTGGTATTTCCTATCCCCAAGAAAACAGTGTTTGCTGGAGCCTGAAAAGGGAGTCAGAGAGGATGATGCAACACCAGCAAGGGAAAATCTAAGAATTTGTGTTACTTGAAAAGGGATTAAAGTGCAAGGTTTATCACAAGTTATCCTGACAAAATAGGAAAGAAGGATTTCATCAGTGATGTGCACTGATATAATTTTAAGTGAGTTATTATAAATCTGATAATATCAATTGCTTTCAGAAAAAGACCTGTATGCAGGTGCTATATTATAATTTGGATAGTTCATCTTCCAGCTACCTACTTTAGGAATCAAGTTTTTATGGCAAGAGAAAAAATAGAAAATATCTTTTGTGACCATTCCAAAGGAACAGAAAATAGAAGTCAAAATATCCTTTTCTGTTTAGGTTAGTTTTGTATTTTACACAAAATACCTTGCACAGAATCTAGAGACAAAAAGCTGCCAATTTTTAATGCTTTAACTTAGCAGAACTGAGCAACATGTGTGCTATAAATTCATGGATTTTTCTCCTGGAGCTTTCCCTTCTCAAGGCTGGACAGACCTGCTATATCACCATGCTCTTTTTAGCAGGATATAGTATTTTCTAGCCATCCATACTATTTTCTCTATACTATTTTCTAATCTAAATGCACAGAATTTTCCTTTCACCTCCTTTGCTCTACCACTGAACGTGCGGCAGTCAGAAGTTGGGAGCAGCATTAACCAACCATTAATTAAAAGAAAAATGGCAAGGATGTTATTTCTACACTTCTGTAAACATTCCTGCATGCCTCAGCCTTCCAAACCTGGGGAGCTTGACAGCACCCAGTACTCTAGGTGGGGAAATATCGATGTTTTCTCCTGCTCTGAATAACCTTCAGAAGGCAGAAAGAACATGCATTAAAGCCTTAGCAACATTCTCCATGTTTCATGTAGCAGCCAATGGAATTGCTCCAGTGAAACATCAGGAAAAAATTACCATTAACTGCAATAGAAGAAAAATTCAGAATTCTTGCAAAGAGCAGGGCTCTGTTGTACCAGAGGATGTTCAGACACATAAGTAGAGACGTATCTGCTCTGAGGAACTTCATGTCTGAAAGGCAGGAAGAGCTTTTGGAATCCAGAATGTCCTAAAATGAAGGGTCTGTTCTTAAAAGTAACAAAGTAATGATAATGACTGAAGAGTACAAGACTTTTACAGTCAATAAGAAAGGAATTTGGAGCAGTGGAGTGTGCTGTTCTCTCTTTCTTGCTAAATAAGATTTGGTGTTTTTTCTGCTGGTGTAAGGCGCTATCAATGGACTATTTCTCCTTTTTTTTTTTTTTTTTTTTTTTTTTTTTTTTTTTCAAATGAATTGAGCAAGAAAACAGCTCTGTTGTTTAAATCCCACCTCTTCATTTCCAGGACCATGGATCTACTCAGAAGGCAACAGAGAGATGGGAGGGATTATCCTTGATCTAGTTGAGGTGGCTCCAGCAAGCACACGTATTTCCTTTCCATGCTCCTTTTAAAATGCTTTACTGTTTAATAAAACAAAGTCAAACTGCAAGGGAACAAAATGATTTTCATAAACATTGCTGTGGGCAAAGGGGCTCTTTGGATAATAGAACTTTTATCTCTGTTTTTGAATTTTCAGGCTGCCCTAAATGCACGCAATAACAGTAAGTCATTCCCAACATGCACATTCTCTCAGAATTACTGTATTAAACAACTGTGTTAAACAGGTGGGGAGGGAAGGTATATCTTGTTTTATTATCCCTGCACAGAGAAGCTGATTGGGAGGAGCTGGCCTTGCTGCCAGGGATAGATAAGATCTGAGCCTATGGAGGTCAGCTCGGACACTCATCATTTATACTCCCTGTGCTCACATAAAACTGCAGGTGCAGGGGTGGGAGTAAATGGTGACTTTTGGGGAGCCATGGTGGGGGAAGGGGCTTTTTATTGTAAGGGTCGAGATTTATACCAATAGGCTGCAAGAAAAACTGGGGAGTCCTGGGGATGAGGTTTCACTCTCACTCAGAAATGCTAAAAGGAAACCTCCATCAGCAGTCTCTGCACAACCTGTACTGTTAATAACTAAGGTCAGGCTTTGGCTAAAGCTGAAATGGGTTTTTATTGTCACAGCTGAGTCGCAGAACTGGAGAGCACTGTGTGAGCTGGTGAGGATGGGTGGGACAATTGTCCTCAGGTTACTTCTGTCATAGCTTGTGTGCAGGGGAAGGGGCTGTGACTGTGGATAGGGGTGTGCTCCAGGAGTAAAACATGGACATTCCTCGGTGCCAGCCCCTGCCTGGGGGGTTGTGGAGAGGACTGGGACAGAATCTCACTGCAGTCCCACTCTCTGCATCAAGGGCAGTCACACAAGGACCCAAGCTGGAGTCCCAGTGCCTGATCCCCTACACATCTCAGGGGGCCAGACTGAAAGTTTCTTTCTCTTTGTTTTCAATGTAAGTAGAATCCTGTGACTGAGAACTGTTGTTTAAACAAAAGCCTTTTCCATGTAAAGTTTGGGGTCAAAATATTGATATTTTTAAATAAAATCCCATTCCATCACAGAGTATACATCCATATCTATCCCATAGATATTTGTGTGCTTAGAAGTCCTGCTGAGAAGGAACATCACAAGGAGGAAATATGTCCTGCCACATTGAGAACTCTTTAGTAAAATTTTGGTGGAAAATAATTTTCAATTCTTCCTTTCCCCCTAAACTGTAAAACCTTTGCTAACAGACCCTCAAAAAAAACCACTGGCAGAGCTGAGGTGAAGAAAATTGAACAAGCAGTTACCTCCAGGGCCTTCTCCAGACTCCCTTTATATAGAAAGCCATGATAGTTAATTCTTCACTTATTTCTGGTGCTATGAAGTCAGGGGGTTTGAGGTATTATGGACTGAAAGCTTCCATTAGAAGAAGGTTGATCCAAGGGTTAAGAAACGGGGGTGATATTTTGGAAGCAACAGTCAAATTTGCTGTCTGGACACATCTTTTCTATGTTACTTTACAGATAAGTGCCCTCAGTCTGTCAGGTTCTCATCTATAAAAATGATAAGAATATTTCCACCTCATCCTAAGTATGTAAGAAGTAAATCTAGAAGATTGAGGCTTTCTGTCTGTGTGAGCACATACATCTACCTGCAGTTCCTCCTCCCTTTCCACAGAGACATTACTTCATTCTTACAGCAGATTCCCAGATTGTAAGAGGCAAAAGTGCTGGCTTTTCCCTGAACCTCCTATTCTCTTTGCTGTGCAAAATAACATTCTGAAGATGACACGAAATTCTGCCACCAGACATCAATTTCATGGTGCTTTCTCTGGCTGAGGCACTGCCTGGGTGAATCTGACTGAATAAGAGCAAAAGAGGAGTTTGTCTGTCCACATTGTCTGGATCAAGTGGTGCACAGTGTAACAATGTGGGTCACACCCCCTTTGACTTTATTTAATAATTATGGTTATATCTAATAGTAATATATTTTATTTAATACATTATTTGATTAAAATTTGAGCATTATCTGTGTATTAATAATTATCAATAATAATTATTATTTGAGTCTGAAGAACAGTAATATATTTCGGCCTAAACATAGGTGCTTTCTTCTTTTATTCTAGAACAAGCTGATATTTCTCTCTACATGGAGAACACAAAGCCTGAGATTGCAGAACTGGGCTGGGAAAGCTAAAATCTATTCCAATGATCAGTGGGGCAATTCTGATTAATGCTCTGACAGGTCTTGCTTGAGTTTCTCTACCTGCTGAAGTAATATAGAAACCACGTCTCATTAGAGTGCAGCTAAATTTATATCTAATTGCCTCCAGAACAGAGGTGTTTGGAGGTGCACAGAGAAAAGCGTGCATCTCTGCACATTCTGAGAGCCTTGAAGAGTCTGTAATAGGACACTTTGCCCAGTCAGAGGATTTGAAACCATCTCACCTTCAGCATCAGGGTCAGAACAGCCCCATGTCCTACACGGTGCTCTTGTACAAGGCTGGGGAACTTCTCGCCGTGTCACCCAAGGGACCCTGGGGTGCTGTGGGGATAAAAGCAGGCCCAGACCATGATTGGAGTTATCTTGTACACAATTAACCCCTTATCATTTCGTTGGTGAATGCATCAACTAGGAATTTTGTCTGTGATTAGAAACCCACTTGAAATCAATGAGAGTCTTTCCTTCCAGGAAGCAGGATTTGAGTGCAGGAGTTTGTGAGGCTGCTGGGGCCTCTCTGGATGAAAGGCACGGCACTGAAATGCAATACAAAAAAAGTTCCTTCTTCCAACATTCCTATTTACAGGAATATACATGCCTCCACCTACTTCAGCACACTGAAAGGAATCTGCTACAAGAATAAAGCTTATCAAAGCCTAAACGCATCACAATCAGCTTTCTGTGTAGATGCAAAACCTTACTGAGCAGCAGCAACACAAATTAAAACCAACAGAGGAAGACAGAGACTCATTAAAAGGACTTATAACAAATCAGTTATCAGGCATTTAAAGAATAAACTTGTTAGAATAAACCTGTTAAAGAAATCCTCAGCAAAGCTAATTAGGTCGGTGCTGCAGTGGCACAGTGGCTCCGTTCTTCCACACAAGACTTAATGGCAGCATAAGCCTGTTAAAGGCATACACTAAATATACAATAAGCCAGCTATTTACAGGATACCTGTCAGCTCATCCTCTAAACCTGACCCACCTGCAAATTGCCCCTGGTGAGAGAGCTCTCCTGGGCTCCAAATGCCTATCGAAAACCCAGGGCCATGTGCCTTGTTGTTTGTGAAAGAGACATCCGTGGTTGTGCCCCTTTTCCCAAACAAAGGGACTGGTGATGGCTGTGGAAGAGCGACATGATTGAGGGATTTTTGTTTCCCTTTCTCTCCGTGTTGTACTCAAGGCACAGATTAACCAACAGAACCTATTCTCAGAGCTTTAATGACAATATTGATTGAGTATTGGTGAAGCAGCAAGGAAAGAAAGAGAATAAAAATAATTACTTTGTCCCTATAGAGTGGTTTTTGTCAACATGTGTAGAGATGGGTGATTTGGAGGTTAAAAACATTTAACTGAGGTCTGGCACTGTGTTTTTTCCACATTCTGCCTCTGGTTTTGTGTAAAACAGGTTCTTTCTACATCCCTCTCATGAACAACAGGGTCGGTTCTGCTTCCTTTTGACTTTACTTGTTGCCATACTGAGGTTTGTGAGGCAAACCTTGGAACTTCCCTCAGGATGAACCCAAAGAGGCTTTGGTAGAGGATGTTAAAATTCCCATGGTGGTTTAATCCTGCTGGTGTGGATAACTGCAAACCGTGGTGCTCTCAGTTGTAACATTGCCCATAAATACCTCAATATTTGGCTGCATTCGTGCCTTTATGTTGTCTGGACAGAAAACTGGGTGGGCAAATGCAGTTAGCTCAGTCTGGCTTCCAGGTGGAAGTTACACAAACACAAATAATCCTGACAAGAGAATTAGATCTGTATTTTATCACTTGTATTACACAGATGCAAAGAGAAGTGAGGTGGAGTAAAGTGATTCCCTTGAGAATATGTAGCAATCAGCAGCAGCAGAGCTAAAAATAGATCCCAGGTGTCCAAGTTGGTCCTGCACATTTTATACAATAGATCACTCCCTCCAGAGGTGAGCAGGGTGATTTTCCTCAGGAAACATTGGAAGAGTTAAATGCTGACTGGCTGGGAGGGAATTGCTCTATAACTGACAGGGAAAGAAATGTTAATTCCTGGAGAAGGCATCACGAGCATAAAGAAAGCTTGAAAACAAGAACTGAACAGGACAAAAAGAAACACTTGACAGCCACAGCCCTTTCAGTTGTCTTGAGTGTCTGTGTGCAGAATTCAGCGCTGGCATCCCAAAAAATACCAAAAAATAGTGTCAGCTCTGGAGGCCGAGCTCAGGGTATGAATCTGCTGTAACAGCACTGGGACACTGGGGATGACAATGCTCTAGAGGGGACATCTGGGCTGCTTCAGAGCTGCCACGGGAAATGGATACCCAGAGGGGAAAATAGAGGAAATAAGAACCTCTAGGATTCCCCAGACTGAATTTCTGCCTAACGTTTAACCCACAGAGAAGGAAGTGATTGGTATGGAAATCTGAAACTTGCTGGCACCAGGGCATGTCTGGGCAGCAGGAAGTGAAGAAGGGTGGAGGCAAAGTTCCTTGTTAGGAATATCCCCATTTCCATGGAAAGGCAGCAGCTGGGCTCAGGACTGCTCAGGGAGAGGTGTGCACACACAGAGCGTGTAGCAGTCTTTACTTTGGGAAGCATCCAAATGAAATAAACAAACTGAAGTTTTTATACTCACTCTTTAACATGCTGCTCGGGAAACAGTGCCATAAAAGCTGCATCTAAACAGCTGTGTTTCACACAAAGCTCTTGGTCCTACAGACCTGGATAGGGCACACACACCACGGCTCCTTCTTGGTTTACATGACCATTTTTCTGTAAATAGATTTCTGAATATTTTGACTTGTCCTTTCCTGCTCTGACCACTAATAGGAATAGCCCAAGAGGCTGCGTTTATGCAGAGTTTTTGTGAAGCACTTTCAACAACAATCGATGGCATCACTTTGTCTTAACGAGATAATAAGTCCCTATTGTAGGTGAGAAATAATATTGCTCAAGGCATGTGGTTACTGTGAGGTAACAACAGCTCCACTTCTCAGGGTGCTGGAATGCACCAGCCATCAACCTGGTGACTCACTGCATACCTGAGGCAAAATGCACTTATCTCAGAGTAACAGCACGCTGTAAAACGTGGCATTCCTCACTGATTCAGATTTTTTCCCAAATAAATAATAAATAATACCCAGCGGTGAAAAAATAAAAGTTACTTTTTATTCCTCTCTCTATATTTGACAATTGCCAGGTATATTGGTCCAAAGATAATGGTGATGGCCCATTCTGACCTGGACTTCTGTTGTTGAAAAAAAGGCATTTAGGTTGCATGAATCTGTTGGAAGAAGCCGGATTCCCTGTCCTGGAGATTTGGACCCTTAGGCTCCAGAAAACAGAGTTTCCCCCCTGTGTTGAGTGGCAGAGAGCCAGGTGGCTTGGCCATTATTTATAATCCAGAGAGAAAAAGACAAAGCCATCCCTTTGCAGAGGCTGAAAACAATGGCCCAGGCAGCTGCAAGGGATCAGCATCAACTGAACAGTCACGCAGTGGGATCTGTGTTCATGGCATGACTCGGTTTTCTGCTGGGGTGGTACCATTATTAACATCCAATGTCAGCATCCTCAGCACAGCCCTGCTGGATGGGGAAATCAGAACAGAAGCACTGACCCTCTAACTCTCCTCAGAATTGGCTTGGACTCTGCCTGACAGTGGCTCTCCTGTAACTTTTTAAATCAAGCTAAACCCTCTCTTCCTTGTGCCTGCTTCATAAGCATCAGGAGATATCCACACCTCGTGCTTTGCCATCTCCTTTGCAGTGAATTTTATGGGGGCTCTGTGAGATATGAAACTGTTGCAAGAACATAGATATGTTGGAGTGAGGAATAAGAAAAAAAAATCCGTTGAACATTTGACTGCACATGGGTTTCATCTGCCAACATTTTTTTTTTTTTGATTGGTCTGAAGTGCTGAGTGATTGCAGATAGAGGCAGACTGAGGCTTGAAGCCTTCTGTTTGGCTCATGATGGGCTGGGAGTTGCAAATAGTTCCCTTTTGAAAGTCTTAGTCCAAGTTCAGAAGGAAACTAAACTGCAGGTGATGAATACTGATGACTTGTGCTTGGTCCCACACAATAGCAACAATAGCGAATATGAAAGACTGCTAATAAAGAATATGGATTTGTGCCTAAATGGCAAAATCAGCAGATACAGGTTCATTTGCTTGCTCTTCCATGCACCACAGCAAGCTCTAAAGGAAAGTATTCAAATCCTCTGGCTTCATCCTTCTAAAATTTAGGAATTCATCTAAGCACTGATTTGGTTCCCTTTGGAGTCAACACAGAAAGAGAATTTGAGAAGGCAATTCAAGCCATGTCAAAGACAGTGTCTAAGAAAACAGGAAGATTACACCTGTAGAGTTAAAATTACCACTTTCTGTTAACTGCAGAGAATGTTTAGATGAATACCTGAACCCAAATGTCTGGCCTGTTCCAATTCCCCATGAATCCAATGGATCAAATAATTAATATGTATCATCTAGTCTTGGCCAGGAACTGTCATATCAATGACAGTCAGGAAACAGTCTTCAGAGCTGGGAAACAACCGATTCTCACTGTTCTTTCTGCCCACTGTATTTTTCTAGATTTGACCTCAGAGTGGTCGCTGCCTTATTTTAAACTTCAATGAAAGACAAATCACAATTATTTCTTTCTCACAAGACATCTGCTAAGAAGCAGACCAGCAGGAAAAAATACTAGAAAAGCTAATTAGAAAGCTGGATCTCAGGAAATTGAAAATCTCATTCTGCAACCCCAGAAGCTTGTGGTGCTCAGAACAATTGTCCTGAAAGGTGGGTGCCCAGGACAGCTGGAGCTCGATTCTGAAGTTATGGCACTTCTGCCTTTGTTAGCTGGAAAGGTCTTTATCTAAAATGATAAATTTGAGATATGTTAATTTAGGAACAATGCAAAGATGGGGAAGCACCTATTTGGAAAGATTAGTGAGTTCAGAATTTTTAAGGTATCTAAGAACTGCTCTGAGGATGATGATTCAGTTTAATGCAGCAGGACTAGATATCAGAAACTCCTTTTAGAAAAAAACCCCAAACATTTCCCAACTGCCTCTTCCCACTCTGTTGTGACCTGCCAGCATTTCGTCTTGGCTGGGGATTCCAGCCTTTCCCCAGCTACTGCTGAAGACTCGACTTAAACATTTAATTCTGCATTTGGGGGTGGTAGAAACACCAGCAAGCTCTGCTTGCTCCTTGCCTCTTGGCCTGTGTCAAGGTTTGAAAACAAACCAGTGAGAGACTCCAAGTCAGAAAATACAATTTAACAGGAAGAAGGAAAAAAGGTAAAAATAAATGCAATACTGCAAAAAACCACTGTCAGAATACAGCCTGGCACCCTGTCGGGCAGGGTGTTGGGAGCAGTTTGAATGAAGTGCTCCTGTTGGGAGCAGTGATCCTGTAGATGGGTCTGGTCTCGGAATGTCCAGCGGTGGCTGTGTAGCTTTGGTCCTCCGGGAATCCAGTGGAAAAGGCTGCTTGTGGTGTTTGAAATCTCAGTTTATACCCAGGATGGAATGCTTGGTTCCTCCCTCTGGGCGGAGCATCTCTCAATGGGATGATGTGATTTTGTCAGTCATGTGGCGAGGCCTTCATGGGCCATTAACAGGAGATAGTCCGGAGGGAGGAGGCCAGGAACAGCACCCACCTGGTTTGAACAGCTCATGTAGATGGTGATAGAACACACTGCAACCCAGGACAGCCTGACCCTTGAGCCCATTCACAGCCTTCTTGCTGCCATGCATTAGAACAGCTCCGTAGTTGTCTGGCCACAGCCCTTTGTGTCACCCATCCTGCTTGCGGAACACTGGGACACTCACCCAGCTGTTCTGGGGTACCGACAGCAGATGAGTCTGGTTGGTGCGTAGGATATCTCTGCAACCAGCACAAAGCACAGCCTGAGTAAGATCGCTGCTTGCTGTGATATTGTTTGCAGAGGAGAAAGAGGAAATGTATTTCACAAGAGACTGGGGAAGCACCAGAATATCAATACAATGCTCACAAAGCAAGTTTAATCCATTTTTAGCCTGTAATAAACAATGAAGTCTGTGAAACCTTGACAAGAATACATTGTGCATCCTCAAGGAGGACAACACAACAGGATATGTGGGAAAGAAAAGTTTGCCGGTAGCATGCGAAGAACTCAGAGTGGAGTCTGAATATCTTCACCAGCTCAAGGGACTCTGGAGTGTGTTTTGCTGTAGAATCACAAATAGAAATGAAGAATTCACTGTGTGCAGCTGGCACATACAGCTTCTTTTGCAAGAGATAATAATGGCACTTTGTGCTGGCCTGTTTGGGGTAGAGTGAATTTCCCTTATAGCAGCTCACAGGATCTTGTTGTAGGTCTGAGACCAAAAACTGCTGTTCACACACTGATGATTTCGATAATGAACATCATGCTCAGCAATGAAAAGGGAAGAAGGAGGATTTTAGTTAGATCAGTCATCTTTTGTTTGAAATCCAGCTGGGTATTGGTCTACCTGTGGGATGTGGTGAGTGGTTGCCTTTGTCTCACTTCTTTTGTTTTCTTTTAGTCGTCTTCTACTGCTTCAATTCTGAAAATTTTTTCTCTTGACCTCCAAGTTTTCTTGCTTTTATTTGCCCTTTCCTCTTCCCCCAGGCCCCTGGAGTGAGGGCTGGAGGGCAGTGAGGGGATGACTATGCTATGTGGAACACTGGAGTTAACCCACAGCACACCTGGAAAACACCGTGGAAATCTCTTTGTCCATCATTGTGGCAGCTGTTAAATGATCAATGTGGACACTTCTCTGCTTTCTAGATGTCTCTCAGTTCCATGTGATTTCTTCCTAAACTTCTAATAAAGAGTACAAATTACTCTTTCCCCATCCTCCTCACTACCATAATTTTTGTTTGCCCAGTGCTTGCAAATTGGAGACTCTCTTTTTTCCCACCCTGTGTGTTGCGAATTTCTGTTCTCCTTCACATCCCTGATAGACTGGTTTCTATTATCATCATGAGAACAATATTATAGTTTAAAGAACTCCAAACATTGCTTTCAAGACATCTGTGGAAAGAAGGGTGAAAAAAGTGAGGATTGGATGTGCTAAAATTGCTAAAAACTCAAAAAGAAAAAAAATCCTTATTGGAAGAAGAAATAGAAATCCCTGTTCAATGGAGTTTTGCTGATTTGGGGTGAAGATCCAGGCTTTGTTCATTGTAGGGAGAAGGTGAGTTGAAATATCCAAGACGAAAAACAAGAGACCACTGAAAAGAGAAAGCTAGTGAAGTGAAATAATTTTGTTTTTAAAAATGGCATCCAGAAACCTTATCTTTGACACATAAGAACAGACACATAGCTAAATATACTGTAACCTGCTTAGGTTTCCAAAGCAGCAAATTAAACCAGTGGACTATGCAGTGAGTGTCCATTCAGATGAGCAAAGCTCATTGAACACAACAATGCTGTAAGAGAACATGTTGAATACTCAATGCAGCAAATAATCCGTTTTTGATATGGAGACAGTCACAGCTTTGGAAAAAGATGCAGCAACAGTGTACGTGTGATTTGGGAGGGGGGGAACAGGGAAAACATTCTGGATAGGAAAATGATAAGCAAAATGACTCTTTTTGCATTATTTTATGTTTCCCTCTAATTATATTTTTAGTGTATTGATAAAAAATCTTATTTCCAGGCAGGACACCTGCCCTGGGAGTTGACTGACTTTGACTTTCTGGATGGAGGTGTTACTTTGCAGAGAGTTTTTATCAGAGGATTACAGAAACATGGAATATTCTGAGTTGGAAGAGACCCACAGGCATCATCCAGTGCAGCTCCTGGCCCTGCCCAGGACACCCCAACAAACCCACCCTGTGCCTGAGAGTGTTGTCCAAGCACTCCTGGAGCTCTGGCAGCCTCGGGGCCGTGCCCATTCCCTGGGGAGCCTGGGCAGTGCCAGCACCCTCTGGGGGAAGAACCTTTCCCTGATATTCGACCTGACCCTCCCCTGACACAGCTCCAGCCCTTGGGTGATGAAAGGTTCCTCAGGTCTGTGAGACCTCTGGGTGCCTGAAGAGTGTAATCTCACTTGTTCTCTCTCCCTCCCTCTTCACAGGAATATGAAATATCATTCTGGGTGGTGCCAAATCCTGCTAGACCAAATCACAGAAGCCGTCTGAGGCGTAGTGAGGGAAGACAGCCAGGACTGTTGCATTGGTTGAGTTGGCAAATGCCACGTGGCAGGTTCGTGGAGCCTTCGCTTTAATTTCCAACAGCCCCATGTAGGACACGAGGGTTCCTCTTCTATTTCTCATAAATGCCAAGAGCATCAATGAAAGAACACAATGATGATAATCCCAAGCACCATTTATTTGTTTAAACAAGGGCTTTGACCTTGTTTATATGTTCTGTATAAGACCCGATTCCTGAATTTTCCCTGCTGTGGAGTTTCCTCTGTGGCCTTGCACCAGGGGAATCCTTGAGAATAATTTCAGTCTTTTCTTTGAGCCAGTGTGACAGAATCCAAGGTGGCTCACCAGGAAGTGTGCTTTGTGGCTGAACAGTCACTTGGAAAAAGGCACAACTCGGGAGATTTGGGTACCCTGTAACTGAGATAAGCTAAGCCTCAGCCCTGTCGGAGCAGCTTGGAGTTTAACGAAACAGCTTCTAATTCTGCTTAGGAAAGATTTGCTGAAGATTTAGCCTAAGACAATGTTCCCTAGCCACAGGGGATAGGTGAGAGAAGGACAGAGTGTCCTTGCAGGCCAGAGAAGGGCTTGTCCTTGCAGGAAGGAGGGCGTCTCCCATTGCTCTCCTTGCCCCACATACCCTGCACGAGGTGGCTGATTTTTTTCCCTCTGTCACCCCAGCC
>VZRO01003965.1:327485-354102 GCA_013397915.1 Daphoenositta chrysoptera | reverse complement strand
GCAGGGATCGTTCACCCGGTGATGAAATGCAGCTACTTCTGGGACAGAGCCCAGCAGCTTTTCCGTGCCAGCAAATACTACAGGGGAAGTGAAAAATCACTTCATGCATTGGAAGTGCAGAGATGAACTTAGTGAGGCAGAATATAAATTACCCGGACTGAGGGAGCTTGTGCCCAGTTGTTTGATTTACACCATCCTGCTTGCTAAAGTATCATGAGATTTTTAACAACCGTAAGGACCTTGGCCCATTTCCTTCCAGGCCACACAGAGCAGCTTTTCAGAAAGGGAGAATATCTACACACACAGAGAGATCTGGCCTCTAAACAGATCCACGGACCGGGGTCTGGTCCTGCGGTTCTCCCTGTTCCCTGGAAGATGGCTGCCAGGATGCCGAGTTAGGGAATGGTTCTGAGCTGAGTCAGGGCAAAACATCTCCTCCCGGCAATGTATGGTGTTCTTGGATGCCAGGGAATGTTTTCCCGTTTCGCTGTGCCTCGGCATGGCCATGTCCAGCCGATGTGCTGGGCCTGGAGCACGTCTGGCCAGGGCTGCAGCGGGCTCGTGGCTGCAGTTGGTGTGGAAAAGGGAAATGTTACCAAGCAGAGGGACCTGGGGAAGCAAGCTGGATATATCTGCTAGGTACTGCTGTCTGGAGAGAGGATGAGCAGAGCTGGACCAGACAAATGAGGTGACGTTCCCAGGGTTTGGAGTAGGCACAGGACAGCTGTTGCTGGCTTGATGAGCTGAGCTGTGCAGTGCCAGGGAAGGAAAAGTCCTGACTAGTGGGAGGGAGGAATGGGAGAAAGAGCAGAAATCAGAGGACCAGCTGATTTAGACTGAGCTGAAGGCTATTGAAGGACTTAAGTTTATTTCAGGAATGCTGGATCACATCCCAAGTGGAGGTGGCATCAACTGGGTGTATGAACATGTCATTTTGGAAAGAAAACAAGAGTCAGGCCCAGGATTCCCCTGAGTCTGGGCTGGGGAGTTTAACACAACCTTTACAGCCCCCTGCTCTGGGAGCCCTTTTCCTGCAGCCTTGAGGCAGGACCTGCAAGCTGCTTCACAGGAGAAAGATGCTTATTTATTTTTGCTATTTGTTCTTCTGTAGTCATGTGTTCTACATCCATTTTATTGTTGCCTGCAGAGCGCAGCTGGCAGAGCTCAGCTCTGCACAGAGCTGCTGCTGTGCTGGGTCAGAGTGGCCCCCGTGGTGGCACCAGTGGTGGTGGCACGTTTGTGGGTGTTGACATAGCATTCCCCAGTGCCTGAACTCTCACACACATGATTCCTGGCTCTTGTTCTGGAAAAACAACCAGTTGCACTGCTGATGGATCACCTCTTCCAGTGGCAATAGGAATAACAGTAAGTCATGGAGGAGTGAATAATCTAAACCAGCTTCTGAGGGTGGCCTGCAGAGGAGGATGGAGTGAATTGCCTTTGCCAGACACGTGCTGTTTTTCACTGTACTGGGGATGGAAATGCTGGGCAGAGGTAGAAACAGAGGCGCCAGAAGCACCAGTACAGCTTTGAAGCCCTAGGACAATTCTCTGGGTGTGTGTTAGCAGTGGGCACCATTCTGTGGAGTATTTCCATCACAGAGACATCTTCCCTCACAGAGAGTCATGAATTACAGCAAAGTCAGCTCAGGGCTGACACACGCCAAGCTCGCAAACCAAGCTATGAGAGGTTTTCACACACAAGAGAAGATCCAGAAAACCAACAAAACCCCAACAATTTGCTCCAGGGCTTTTGGTTGGCTATCAAAAGAGAATATAGGAATAGAGGGAGCTCTCACTCCCATCTCTGTACTCCCGATTTCCAGTAGAGTAGCTCTGGATCTCGTAGAGTTTTCATGCCTGGGACCTGTCTCATTGCTATCCTGACAGGAAGCATGTCCTTTACCCTGGTATTTAGAGAAGATACATCCTGAAGCCTTACAACAGGTCTTCTTACAGCCTGGAGTTTTATATCTTTGCATGTTACAGCTGGAATATGTTGTACAAGCGAGTTCCTGTGAGGAGCTCACAGCCTCTTGCTGTAAATCATCCCAACCTGTCAAAGCCAGGGCTGTTAACTGGCTCTGTGGTGAGTGAGGATCTCTTTCTTAGGCTTTGATTTAAAGAGTGATTTAGAACCTGGCCTGTGCTCTGGACTCCACGGTGTCCATCATGGTTTTGGATGCAGTTTTGGCCAGAAGTCCTGAGTCGGCACAAGTGATCCCACTTAGCCATTTCTTTACCCTGCCCTAGCTGCGTGTGTGGCTGTCAGATACATTGCTAACACTGGAGACCTCTGTGGTAATTTATCCTTGCAGCTGTGGATGCTGACTTGCTAAGCAGGGTGGAAGACAGGGAGGGTGAGCTTTAAAAGCATCGCCTCGTGCAGGCAGCACATTCCAGGTAAGGCTGCAGGAACCAGAAAAAATAAATAAAAGGAGTTTAATGGAAAATCACAAAGAAACTAAAGCTAACCAGGGAAGAATGAACAGAAACGAGCTGTTACCCCAGAGCGGAGGCTGAGGATTCAGAGCAGGCAGGAGGAGCAGGATGAGCAGGTGTGAGTCCCTCTGGGATCGGTGGGACAGACACCAGCAAGGCAGGATGGGGGTGCTGGAGCAGCCGGGCTGCTCTTGGCAGGAGGCAGCTCTTGAGGCAGGTACAGATGGTGAGCAGGTAAGCAGAGCCCTCAGACAAGTGCTGGGGTACATCCACGGCTCTGGGTCCCTCCTGGCTCAGATTCCAGCCATTTCCCACACTGCTCTGTGCTGTGCTGGGCGAGCTTTGCAGCCAAAACCAAAGGTGTGTTTTGAGGGAGCAGTGAGAGCTTAGGAGGTACAAGCTGAGACTGAAGAATGCTCTAAGAAATACCGAGAAAGTCAAAGGAAGGAACTAACAAAGACAGCACAGTGTTTGTGCTAAAATTGTGAACAGAGAGAAGAAAGCAGCAACAAGGATCCCTGTAACATAGCCTTAAGACCAGCAGCTATTTCTAGAATTGCTTATTGTCATGTCGTCCAAATTCAGAGTTGCTTCTGCAAAACAACTCCAGGCTTTGCTGGTTTTTTTTGCTGGAGAATGCTGATAATGTGGTTTATCTGCCATTTCCACTCTCCTAAAAGAGAACTGTAAAGTATTTGAAAATGATGGATCGTGTTTTAGGCCAGTGAATAGATAAATCTGGTCAACCAGGGAAAAGAGACCAATTAGGATTTTCCCACAATATTTACCTGAAGTAACCAAAGACTGTAAATTTGAGTTGTAGAAATATTTAGATAGAACACTTTCTGCGCAATTAGAGATACATGTGCATCAATCCTTTTATTTGCTTCTTTGGGGGGGAAGAGTTAAGGTGAAAAGACTGATTGGAACTGGAAGTGTTGCTCGGGGAATTTGCTGGAGGATGAGGGATGAAGGAGGGATATATTTTGCTGATGGAGCTGGATTGGGCCTTGTTAAGACTGGAAAGTGTTCTAACCACAACAGTAGGACACTAAAGGGATCAGAAAGATGTGGATGAGTGCTGTCACTCCTGGGATAACCTTTCAGCTTTGTGGGGACGTGCAAAGTCAGTAGTTGTCTGAGGACTGTCATCTGCAGTGCCACACGGAATATCCTGTCTGTGACTATTTCTTTATTGATTCCTTTCATGCTTTGTGTTTTCAGAACATTCTGCAGTAATCAAGTAAGTTACAAGTCATCTGTGGAGGAATTTTTTGGGGGAGATTTTAGATCTAGTACCACGTAATTTCCTTGGGTGTCTCCCAGCTTTCTGTGGGAAAGCGAAGGGGTGAATAACCATATCTCAGTTCTCTCCCCTCTTTGTGACTGGATAGATGTCAAAATCACTCCTCTTGTCTCAAAGGCCCTGCTGCTGCAGGATGTGTCACTGAGTGCTCAGATATTGCTCGAAGTTTATCAAACATAGACTTTTTTTCACACTTTAGCTCAATTGTCACTGACCCAGAGCAGTCACAACCACAAATAGCCTGATCCTGCAATTGGAATCACACAGACAAATTTTTAATTAGAGCCCCATGGACATAATGAAACTGATTTCCAAGATCAAAGCCTAAGCAACAGCAAATCCATACACACGCCGAGTGCAGAGTGAATCATGTTTATAGTCCATCAGCGTGCAGCTTCTTTGTTCCAAAATGCTGGTCAGGAAGGCAGAAGAAATATTCCCCGGGATATTATAAAGACTAACATATCATCAGAGGGAGAATCAATGGAGATTGATGGCAAATTAGATGGACACTTGAGACATTAAAAGGAAGGATGGAAAATAGAAGTGATATTATAATTGAACCACATTAATACATTTTAAATTGCTTTACAAATATTAACAAGTTAAATAAGGGAAGCCTGGAAATAACAGTTCATCTAGTCTGGGAAAGCTGGGAGTGAGGAGGGACATTCGGGTTCCAGTACAAAGGTATATGAAGGTTAAAATGAAAAGTGATCAGAAGCATTTTAACACTTTGATGATACAAGAACAAGGGGACACATCAAAATTAAAGGGCACAACTTTTAAAGTAAATTAAAAGGAAATAGTCCTTTCTTCAGTGTATAGTGAAGGCACACAATTCCCTGCTGCAGGATGTTGCTGAGATGAAAGTCCGGATGGATTTGAAGTGTAAAAGGCCACATAACTTTGTAGCAATTAATAGCATTTGCAGCCCTGCAATCTGGGACAATGGTAATCAGGTCTCAGGCTTCAAAGCAAAGGATGACCATCTTCTGGGGTCAGGAAGGACATTTTCTGTCTGCATAAAAAGCACCTAATATGGTTGGCCAGGTAATGTGACTGCCGATGGTCGATCCCGCTGGAAGCTAAGTCAGCAAGAGATTAGCAAATTGCTTCTGTGGGTGCTGGATTAAGGTATTATAAAAAGGTTTTCATCAATGCCAGACAGAATATCAATCCAGCAATCTCTTCTTCTGTGTCAACTCCCACAAAAGTAATTTCAGTGATTAGAGTAGATGTTGAAGTAGGACGCAAAGCGGGCGGTTAGAGGCGGCAGCAGTGACCCTGAGCTGCACAGCTCAGTTTCCTCTCTCAGGACTGGCATCTGCGGGCTGGCGCAGAGCTGGGATGAGCCTGGAGTCTCCCAGCACCAGGTCCTGTATGGATACAAGCTCCCCGACCCTAAGGGCCTGCTGTCTGGACAGAGGAGGAGGAAAAGAAACAGGGAATGCTGTCACCTCGACTCAGTAGCAGAGGAAATCCATCACCAGGCTCGGAGATCAGTTCAAATCCTGTCAGTAGAAGCATTTCGGTTTGCAATTTTGCCTTGACAGATTTTGAAAGTAGTTGGTGGCAAGGTAGCAGAACATTATAGAAAACAGGACCTTAAATACTACCGTGGGATATGGAGAACATCTGGAAAATCAGCCTCCAAGGTGTTTGTAAGGTGTCACCTTGAGGAATCTGCCCAAGCTGATGCAGGGAGGCTGCGAGATGAGGGTGGGTGCATGAAACCTTGAGACTTAACCAAGGCAGCCTGGCAGGAGTGACAGGGTGGACAGGGATCCGCTCTGGAGGCGTGTCCCGTCCCCTTGAGGGTCCCAAGGTGACTCTCCCTGTCTGCCTTGTGTTGGGCACGGTCCTGCCTCCTGCCCAGGGTCATCCATCATCACCACGCTGATGGCAGGGAGGAGGAATGTGCCTTTCTCCACGATTTTCCTCTCCCATCAGCCATTCTTTTCCTGCTGCTGGAGACAGAGGTTGGGTGAAGAGGATTCAAGGCTGTTGAGTACAGACAGGGAAGTTCAGCTTCAACAGGTGACACTTGCTGAGGGCCACTTCTGCAGTGGCCATGAGCATCTCTGGGTGAACAGAGAAGAAACTGCTCTCCCACGGTCACATAATAAATCAATGCTTCCTTCAGAAAGGTGGAAAGGATGGGCAGCTGATGGCTGTGAGGAAAACACATCAGTAGATGGGATAAAGTTCAGACAGATGTGTGACTGGGAGGGCGGAGGGGAGAGCTCTGGTGGGCTGGTGGGAACACAAAGTTCACTGGTGGGGCAGGTGTGGATGCTCAGACAAATTGTCATATCTGGACAAACAATTCCTATGCTTTCTGGATTGCAAACAAAATAGGAGTGTGAGTGGCAGGTGTAAATCTGCCAGCGAGGTGTTGTGTAGGTGTGATGATTACTGTGCTCATGGCCTGGGAAGGATGGACAAGGGAGTTTTTGTTCTGCAAAATTCACCAGAAAGATGCATGCAAAAAAAAAAAAAAAGCTATAAGGTAGGACTGCAATTTACGTGCATTATTGGAAGATTGATTTCTGATGAAAGGAGCAAAAGAAGGAGGAGAATAAAATTTTATGGATGGGAAGAATGGGGATCAGAGGTCTAAAATGGCAGCTGTTAGTTTTCTTGAAGGGTTGGTTCAAATGGGACTGCAGAGACCAGTGCAAGCTTCTGATTTCCAACCACCTGCATTTAGAAAAGAGAGGGAGACCAGCAGGCTGGCCTCGGCAAAATTCTGCTGGATTTCCCCCAAGAACCAGAATTGTTCCTGCATTTCAAGTACCCGGAAGCCTTAAAACACTGACAAGGCTGAAAGGTGAGGTGAGGGTCGAAAGCGAGAAGGGCTGACAGGAATAAGTAGATTGTAGTCCAGGCTGGATAATTCGGGGATCTGTAATAAACCTGCGCAGCGACAGTGAATAAAAGACTACAGGTATATTATGGTTTACGGAGCACAGGACAGATGTGTCTCTGAGGAGGATGAGATAAGGAGAGGAAGGCAGCAGCTGTTTTGGGATGCAGCAGCACTGTGTGAATAAAGCAGCGCTGTAGCAAGATAGTTCAATCGTGGTGCTGTCACTGACATGTTGCGTGTGACCTTGAGCAGGTCACTTAGGCTGGGAGCTTTTAGAAGAGCTTTTTAAATGCCTCTGGTTCCATGCACAGGAGCTGAATCCCTTCAGTGCTGCAGCTCTGGGGCTCCAGCTCACACAGCACATGGGAACTGCCCAGGGAGCTCGGATCCAAGTTTGCCATGAGGGAAAATGTGGATTTTTTAAAGAATTCAGCAACACCTGTCCTCAGGAAATATAATCCCCCAAAGACTGGTATTCAGCAGTGCTGACTCTTTACATTTCCAGTGCTGGGCAAGAGCAGTACTGGTTTGCCTCTGTCTCCCCTCCACCCCAGCAAAATGGCTCCATCTTCAGAAATCTGGCCTGAATTAATTTCTCTCCTCATTGCCTAGGATCACTGGCAGAGTTGGCCTTTTACTGGAATAGGCGAGGGAAGAACATGCTAACTGCATCTGTTTGCCTCCCTTGCACACAGAAATGAGATTTTACATACACAAAACATAAAATGGAGTTTGCAAGTGCACAGGAACACACAGAGACATTGACATTGTGCTTTAAGAATGCTGAATCATGTGCTGCTTCATATTAATCTTTTTACCAACTTCAGCATTTGCAGTAAATAGCAATTAATGACAAAGCTGCTTGCATTAAGTAGAAGAGCAAAAGAGGCTGATAGGTCCTTCCTACCAGTGCATCCTCCTGCAGTGCTTCTCATGACTTTGTTAAGTTTGAAGACAGAGATTTTGTCCGTGGCTGCACATTTTTTTCCTCGTTGCTGCTCCTCCGAGGCAGCTCTTGTGTAAAGCCTTGACACCAGTGAAGGGCAGTCCCCAAAGCCTCGTGTCCCACACCCCAGGGATGTGCCTTTGATGCTGGGGCATGGCCCTCCCTCGGGTGCTGTGGCAGAGGATGGAAGGGCTGGGGACAAACACACTCTGCTGCCCTTTGCACAGCGTTGCTCTGCTCCCCAGACCTCCATCAGTAACATCTGGAGTCAGGGAAAAGGAGATCAACAGGAGAGCTGAGACACACCCTGGATTTTATTTTTAGGTGTAAGTTTAAAATTCCAGGCATTTGAAGGGATATGAGGACTGATTCCGGGCTCAGTAATGCAGTATTTTTGTGTTAAGAGACTCGGGATGCATTTTCCATGCCCCACGTGCAGAGTGTTCAAGCATGCAGTGTCTGCTGGGACAATGCTGCAGGACTGTGGAGGATGACAATAAACCCCTGGAGGATTTGTGCTTGCTCATATTGCCCAACACGGATGTTAATAAAGCAAAATATACCCAGAACTGGTTTATTTCTGAGGGGAAGCTTCTTTGCTCCTGGAGAAACCCCAAGAGCAAAACTAATACAGGGAGCTGAGATCTTTGGCAATGTGGAAACATCCAGAGATATTTAGATGCTCAATTCCTACACACAGTTCTAATTTCCTTTAAATCCTCTGGATGCAGGAAGCTGAGCAGGTGCTGCTTCCCTAAATCCCTCTGGGAGCCAGACTGCTGTGAGCAGGGTCCTGTGCTGGAGAAACCAGACACAGAAATGGGTGCAGACACTGCCTGAGGAGCAGGATCCCTGGAACAGAACGTTCCCATCCCCGCGTGCCCGTGTCTCATTCCGAGTGCTCTTCGGGGGTTTGACTCAGGGATGGCTGATGGAGGGAGCTCTGCTGCTTTTTTTTTTTGGCTTAATGTCTCAGGCGCTTGGACATCACACGTTCCAATTTTCTGTAGGGACTTTGTGCCTGTTTGGTTCTGTGGTGATTAAAGAAAAAAAAAAAAAAGCCAGGAGAAGTGAAAAGGAAGAATTCAGAGAAATAGAGGGTGAAAAGGGATGGTGTTACTGTCTGAAAATAAACCAGCAGCATATGGCAATTTCTAATGGAAAAAGTAAATTCACTCTCAGATTATTTCCTGGGAACTGTTCACTCATTTTTGATACAGGGCTTTGCTCATCTATTTTGCTGTAAATCTAATTATTTCATTTTAAGTTCTCTGTTGAATGCAGGTTTAGACTAAAAGAGAGCAAAGGACTCTGAAAGTCATCAGCTTAAGGAACTCACAGAAACTCAGCCTTGCTGAGATCCCTCATGTTGTTATGAAGATCTGACAGACAGTTATTGGAATTCCTGGTAGGAATAGGTGAATAATGATTTCTCTCTTTTTTTTATTTTTCATCAGTTTAGTTATGGAAGAAAAAATGAAGGGAAAAAATTACTTTTAGGTATTTAAATATCATTAGTGTGGCTGGGGAAGAATGAAAAGAGTTTACATTTGAGACTAAAAGGAAAAGAGAGTAGAAAATCACTTCAAAACTTAATTTTTTACTAAATGAATAACTTCTTTTTCATAACCATGTTATTTCACTTTTGGCTGGCTTTGCTTTTTTAACATTTCCTTCTAGATCCACTTTATAAACATCTCATCATGAAGCATTTAAATTAAGAAATAATGCAGTCATGTACTTTGACTATTTTAATTTTTTCCCATCCCACTTTTTGACAGTAACTATCTAACTAATTCAATCTGAATTAATAAACATTGGCAGACAATCCCCAAGCACTTTTCTGAGCCCGATTTTAGGATGTGTTAAAAACAATGTCTTGCATCCTTTAATGCCTATGATTGCAGTTTCCTTTATGTTGCACACAGTTAAAGACAATTCCTACCTCAAATAACAAATACTCAAAGGGTCCAGAGTGATGGGAGATAAAAGGAGAAAGTAAAAAGATCTGTCTGAAGTCAAAATAAATCAGGAGCAGAACCATTTAGAGAAGAGTATGGTCTTGACTTCATTCCCTGCTTTCTCACCAGTTTGGGGATTAATTATAAATCTCTTTCTCACCCGTTAGGTTTTTCTCATACTCCTTCTACTCCTGCACTTTCTCATTCACACCTTCAAGTCTTTGCTACTCTTCCTTTAATCCAACTTCCCTGACTCTCCAATTTTTGCACACTTTCCTTTTCTCCTCTGCTCCTCCTGGAGAAGATTGGTAAGGAAGTGGCAAATGTTAATAACACGTCTGGGCTGTGCCTGCTGCGATGGAGAAAGGAGGAGCAAGGTGGGTGAAGGAAAGTTGCAAAGAAGGAGGGAGGGGATGATGTGAGCTGATTTCAGACTCTGGGCAGAGGTGCAGGAAGGCAGAGGACGCCCCTGCACGCTCAGAAACCTCACTGCAATGGGAGCAGAGTCTGAACTGAATGTCTCAGGAGGAGAACATCAACACGTCTGCAAGGCAGGACTTGTCTCCTCAGGGCCAAAGCAGAGACTTTCAGGACTGGGAGATGTGTAGGGGGAGCCAGCAGAGCCCTGCCCTGTGCTGGGACAGGGGCTCAGACGAGGGTCCTGCACTTGAGTTGCGTGGCTGGGTCTGTGCACAGGGACTGGTGGGGCTGGAGTAAATCCAGCTGTGGATGTGCACATCCAGTGGGACAGGGGTGAGGGTGCTCCTGTGCTGGCAGGGCTCCCACAGCCCTCTGCTCTGGGCCACAGGGACCCACCTGAACCGGGGGTGTCACTGCTCCTCTCGCTGGCTGTGGACCCCAGCCCCTGACTTAGCTGTGTCTTAAACCAGGTTTTCGCCTGATGGGGGAGTGATTCTAAAGAAACTTTCAGCACTCTCTGCTTTAAGATAGTTTATTAAGTCTTATCAGAGAAGTAAAGTCACTAGCGTGACCCAGACACAGCACACAACAGAGAAATGCAGCAGAATGCCTTCTTATCAAGATAACACAGCCTTCTTAAAGGTAATTCATCCCATTAAAACTTAAAACGAAAGATATTTTCACTTTTCTACCAATGTTAGACAAATGCTTTAGTCACGTATACAGGAACTGCGAAATTTTTCATCCAATAATTTTTAGACACCTTCTAGTGCAGAATATGGAGTATTAGAAGAAGAAGAAGAAGAAAACCTAGAAACAACAACAATCCTCCATTTTGGAGTTTTTGCTTTTTATCTATTTACTACATTAATAAACCCAACATCTTTAGATTTTTCACCCTGTGATAACCTTACATAATACTCTATTATTTAGTTCTCATTGAAGTAGATTCTAGTTCTTCCCAAAGAGTTGGCAGTTTTCTCCATGGATAAATGTCAAAAACAGTGTTGTCCAGGGGGGTAGAACCCTTCAAAACAGGCAGGGAAATATTCTCTGCATTCAGGGTTCCCACAGCTGGCTCCCTCGAGTCCTGCAGGATCCTCTGTTTGCCATTGCTGTGTGGTTACTGGGAAAATCTGGGCAGAACCTGTGGTTTTAGGGGACTGAAGTGTTTAAGGGGTACATAGGAGAGCCCCTGTTTTGGGCTGCCAGCTTCAGCTCCCTGAGGAGCACGGGCTAAGCCCACAACAGCTGGTGGGGACAAACTGTGTTGGTCCAGTGAGAACAAATAATGTTGTCTAGTCTGCAGGAGGAGGGACAAAACAGAGGTGTAAATTAGAGGGAAGTTTCCTTGAGCTGCTCTGGTCTGAGAATGCTATACCAGGAATAAAGTGTCCAAGAATAGCTGTCTGTCATTGTAAACATTCACATAAGCCATGATAGATAACTTCAGGCTGTGTCTTCGTGAGCACAGCAGACTAAACACTCTTCTTTCTTTGGAAACTCTTTCCCAACACCTTTGATTTCACAGGGATAAGCCAGCTGTATTCCATTTCTGCATTTAATTTAGCACTCCTACAAAATTATGTATTTAGCCAGCTATTTATTATCTAATTCAATGTCTGCAGTTGAGGAAAGACTATTTATCCTTTCCCACAGCAGTGTCTCTTTCTCTGGCAGCTCTGACTAGCTGCTAGGTGCCCTGGGGAATGTCAAGGCAGAATTAATTAATCATGACCAGCCATGGAGGTGTTTTTCAGATTTGGATTTGGCCAGCTGATTGCACAGGATCTTTCTGCGAGTCAGGCTGTTGAAGACACAAATGTGATGCTTGCTCTGGATTGCTTTCAAAGTCACTTTGGGAAGCTGTAGAGGCGTGCAGGATCCATCCAGGGTGAGGAATTCTTGCAGGGGAATGTGTGCAGGCTGGTGGAGGGGACTGCTTGCTCCCTTTGGCAGGACACCATGCCAGGGAAACTCGAAAGTACCACTCAGCAAGTCCTGTCCTTCCCCCGGCCCACAAAGGTGTGAATCTCTCAGCATTCCCATGGAAGCCCTGGAGGCATTCATTCTGCACGTCTCCCTCGGAGCAGGAGGAGCTGTGATGGCACCTGGCACTTGCCAAACTGGAAGTCACCCCTCGGCCTGCCCACGAGTGATGGCAGCGCCAGCCAACTGCACAGCTTGTGCTGAAACTGCAGTGTTTGCTTCCAAATAGCTCTGAATTCTTCCAGACCTTCTTGCCTCCCTTTGTAGAGCCTGGCCGAGCATGTGCTGTTCTTCCTGGTCAGTGATTTCCTCCTGGCACTGAGGAAAGGTCAAGTGTCCATGCCAATTCTTTTGGATCTGTCAGCAGCCCTCAGCCCCTCTGGCGATGAAGGGCTAACGATTTGCGGTGTCTGGCACGGATGGGCAATATCTCCCTGCAGGAGCATTCCTCCTTTCCAAAGACACTCCACAATGTAACTTGGAATAATGAAGCATTTCCCTCAAGGACTCTTCCAGGGGGTAATTCCAGGCTCAGTTGTACTGTTGCTGTCAGAGGGATGGGGCTCCAAAATTACAGATGTGCTGGTGACAAGGGGTAAGGTCAACTTTCAAGTAAATTACACAGAGTTTTCAAAATTGATCATCCTCAAACCTTCTTTCCTGCCTTCGACTTGTTCCATTGTTGCCTAACACGGAGACAAATTGAGGCACTTTGCTCCTTCCCCACCCCAGAGATGAGGCCATACGCACAGAAACGTCAGCTGGGATGGGATGGAGCCGTTTGTGGGGCGGAGAGGTGGAAACATCAGCTTTTAATGGAAGTCTCAGACTCCAGCAGTGCTCAGTATTAGCCAAGAGCTGTAATCCATGGTGACAGGCCAGCTGGAGCACGAGGACACATCCCGGCAGATCTGCATTCAGAGGTGCACTCCTGGCAGCTGCACGGGGGAATTCAGATTTCCAACCACGGAGCCTGGCGCTCCAGGCATGTCCCGTTAAGAGGAAAAGCAGACAGAAAAACCCCTCTTCCACCGTAAATAAATCTCCAAAAGTTGGGAATGCCTTTTTTTATTCCCACTGCACATACACAGCTCTCCCTGGGAGAGGTGGTGAGTACTGACCCCTCTCTCCGAGGGTGCTGAGCCTCCCTCAGTCATGGGCAGGAGCAGCCCTTAGTGTGTGCTGGGATTTCCTTTGATCCTGATGGAAGGCAGGAGAGGGAAGGAGAATGGTTGTGCCTGGCCAAGCTCTGCTCTCTGCTCTCTCTCCATCACCATCCCACACAGCCTCGCTGGGTTCTGCCTCTCTCCACATTTAAAATGTGCTCTGTGTCCTCAAACCATCCAGCACTGCCTCCGTCCCCACCCTGTGGCTGCCCAGGGGCCCTCGGGGACATTTTCCTCCCTGGAATGAGGAATGGATGGAGCTGCCTGGTTGCAGGCTCAGCTCTGTGCTGCTGTTCTCGCCCTCCCTTTTGCCACTTGCTTTGCCCTTCTTTTCAACCCACTTTTCCCACCACCTACACAGACGTGGCAGCAGAAGCTCACGGGGAGCGATTCCCCTCTGCTACACACGGAGGAGCAGAAATGTGGTTTCAAACAAGCAAAAAAAAAAAAAGAAAAATCAGGTAGACTTCCAGGAAGGGGGTGGCATATATCTCTTAAAAGTATGTAAGTGGTTTCAAAGACAAAGGTCCCAGGAGGTCAATGGTATTCAGACTTTTAAATCCCTCATGCTTATGAAAACATTGCATACAAATTCCATTCTGGGAAAATCTGCATTTTCTTCTTCTTTTTTTATTTCTTTAACAAGTAGAGGAGTTGGTTTTTTGGTGTGCAGAGGGGAGAGGAGCTGTACTATGCTGTCATTGAGCTGACAGAGCTGCTTGGAAAATGGACAGTTTCCTTGGGAAATTCCTGTCTTTTGATGTGTGGTTGGTTTTTTAAAAATTTCAGTCTGAAGGAGAACCATTATCCCACAAGGCTCTTATGACCTAAAAATTTAAAAGCAATAATAATTTGAGATCATTGATATCTTCTGTTCCTGTGTGCTGAAGCACTAAGATGCTGTGGGAAATATTTGGCATGGTATGATAATAAACAGCACCAAATATTTTATGCAGTATATAATGCATTATAAACATGTAACACTACAATACATTCTAAACATATATCAATACAATACACAATATGTAAAAATGTCAAAACAAATTAATTGAAACAACACAAAAATAATGTGTTTATTTCCTCAAAATTAAACATTTCAATATGACTGAAACGAAGAGAGAAAATCAAAATGATTTGTTTTGACACTTTAAACACGAAAAAGTTTGTCAAAATTGACATGTTCCCATGCAACGTTTCGATTTTGAGGGAACTGCGTTTTCCTGCGAAAAACTGTTCTGTCAAAATTTTTTGACCAGCTCTACTTACAGTCTATCTAAACAGACAAGCATCACAGCCAAGACTCTCAAACGCTCCAGGTGGTCAGGAGATGGATTAAGCACAGAGCAGAACAATCTCAGAGAAGAAATAAATAAAGCTCACATCTAGAGGTGGCCTCAAACGTGGGTACCAAAGGGCTGCAATGTTTGAGATGCTCAGACCTGAGTGGTGTTGAACTTTAATCCCAAGAAGGACTGAATTCCTTCAGTTTTAAATTTTTTTTAGATATCTGTGTTGCAGAACTGGCGCACTGATGGGAGAGGGTGTTTGTGATGCCAGTGCAGATCCTCAATATCCTCTGGGTTTTTCCAGTTCTTGGCTTTGGTTGGAGTCTAGCTGGTACCAGCCTTCTGTGCTTGACAGATTAATACTGGTGAGGATGAGATGGCTTTATTTTCCACACATCCTTCTGGCCCAGTGGAAATCCCAGGCTCAGGGCTCGGGGAATAGGTAGAAATGCAGAGCTGTGGGTAGATTGGTGCTGGGATTCAGGGCTGAGAACAGCTTTGGGTAGGAGTTCTCCCACCTTCATGGTACACAGATTTTAAATCTTCTCATTATATAAATGCGGTTCCAGGTTAATGTGAGTTTCTAATTTAATACGTTGTTCCAAATTAAGAGTTAAAATGGTATTTGATTATCTTTTTGCAATGAGGTCCAACCCAAGGCTCATTGACTTCAACAGACCTTCCAGGAGAACCTGCGATGGCAGAGCCTGCGCTTCACATTTCTGACTTCTGCTGCAGAAGCTGCCCATGAAATGCTGTTATTTGGGGCTAATACTCCTTCTAGCTCACATTTCTAACCTGAATTGAAGTGCAGTGCATCTAACTTCTCCTCTGTGGGGTAGCAGGGCTGCAGAAGGGGCAGACCCTGGGTCTTTTCAGCCTCAGACCAGCGCCCTGCATACCTAAAGCAGTGATTTGTGTAACTCACCTTTAAGTCATCCCCCAGGGAGTTGCAGGGACACAAAGCCCACATCAGGGACCACCTGAGCTCACCCCGGCCCTGCCTGCAGCTCTGTTTCTCCACGGCAGCCTGAGCCATGCCATTTTTGGGAGGTCCCACCCTGCTTCCAGAGTGCCCTGGCAGGGCTGTGCTCAAGGCTCCGAGACAGCGGCTGCAGGAGCCAGGGGGAATAAATGCACCGAGAGTTTTATGGCCACAGCAAATTCCTGATCCACTCAGTGGGATAAAGAAGATGGAGCTGCCGAAGGCCAGAATTTGCAGCTGCCAGCTCAGAGTCCCTTTCCTCTCCCCTCTTCAGCTGCCCCTGCTTCTCTGGGCTCCATCCAGCTGAGTGGTGGTGAAATGTGGTGCCCAGAGGAAGCTCCGGTGGTGCTTTTCATCCTGGCAGGCAGGGCTGGCATTGTCCAAGCAGCAGGAGCTGGACCAGGAGGATGGCCTGTGGATTTTAACCCCTTCTGCTCCTCCAGTAAGAGTGGAGGAACACAATAACCCAGTCAAAGGCTAAGCTCCTTTTTGAGGAACAAGACAAATGGGAAGATAAACCATTTGCAAGGATCATTAGGTAACCTCAGCTTCTTTTACTGAAAGAAGCAGTGGCAGTTTGCATTTCCCAAGCCCTATGGGATGGGATCACTCTATATGGCTTTGGTGACCAAGTCTCTTCCCAGGAATGAACTTCAGAACAGAAATATTGCACAGACTGGGATAATATTGCACAGTCCAGGTGTGGGATAAGAGGTGATTTTTCTTGGATTGAATATTACATTATTGCTCTCCAGAGGAGTTCTGGCATCCATTTTTTTTCCTTCAGCCTCTCAGCTCACAGGTCCCAGTTGTTGCAATGGAATATGTTAGAAAAGCAAGTCTGGCACCAGGATGGAAAAGTCGTGAAAGCAAAAACCAGGATTTCTAGACTCTGGCACAGGCCTCATTAAACTGAGCATTCAGATTACTCTTTCCAAAATTTCTAGTAAAAATTTCAGGGAATTGTATGATTTTTGTTCAGTTTATTGTGTCTGGTTTGCAGGTGTTTCTTTTTCCAAACTGCAAGAACAGTATTAAATGAACTTGGATATTTCCTCTTGTGCATAAATTACAAAATCTATTTCAGCTCAGTCAAAACACACAGCTTAAGAAAACACTTCATTTTGATTTTGAATGTATGTTACTCAATGTGTAATGAAAACCAAAACACAATCTTGAACCGATCCCTTCCAAACGGAACACTCAACACATTCTGTTCCAAAGAAAAGCTGACTTTATCAAAACGCCTTTTTTTCCCCCTTAAATCAACAAATTTCTACAAAGTGTTTTGCTTCTGATGAATTGGCATTTTCCTGACATGAAATGAGCAATCCAAAATAATTCTAAGCAGCTCTGTGGCAAGTCCCAGCTAATTCTGGAATAGTAGCATGAAGGTGCGTAGGAAGGGTACTGCAAGGAGACACAGCACTGAGCTGAGACGTAAGAAATTTGGGTTGAATTCCTGAAGCAGTTATAAAATGATCTGGGACAAGCCATTAATCTACCCCGTGTCTCAATTCCCATCCTGCAGAATGGAAAAAAGCAGCGTTTCCCCATCTCCTAAAGCTACTGCAAGGATAAAAATCTATTAACACTTGTAAGATTACTGGACTTTGATATGAGGTGTATAAATACTAAGGAAGACAGAAGATAGAGCTGCATTTTTGTGTAACTTAGAAAGAAATAATGGGGAAGTGGACTAGCTAGGACAATACTTTAATAATAGCAGGAATAATTTCAAGTTCAGGGCAGTGCTTAATAGAAATCACTGCTCAACACCCACCATATTTTTTTTTTTAATAAGCAGCTCAGAAAAGTGCAATTTATCATTATTATTATTATCATCTATATTCATTCTATCTCTGCCATTTCACAAATGAGAGGAGTTCCTCACAAACATCTCCAAAAGCGAGCTCATTATCCAGTCTGGCTATTTTTAACTCTCATTTGTGACAATAGCTATCAAACTCTTGCCAACAGTTGGGCTGCTGGTGTGCTGACACCGCTGCTCCGCAGCCCGCTGAGCGGGATTAGCTCACTGTTCCCTTGCCTTCCCCCATCTGTCCCCGGCCATCTGCTGTCCTTGCTCTCCTAAATAGACTGTGCAATGCTTTTGGGGCATTGCTGGTTGCTGTCTGTGCAGCACCCCCTGTTCCAGCCTCGGGTTCAGCAGGGCTGGCTTCGGAATCCCAGAATCGTGGAATGTCTTCAGTGGGAAGGTGCAGCATTCCCGCCGGGCAAGGGCTTTGCATGCAGGATGGAGAAGTGCAAAGACGTTCATTGCACAGCTCAGGGTACCTAAATACCAGTGCACAAACAGGATAGAACCTCATAGAAACAGGAAGAGCAAACCCCAGGATTTCACCCAGTCACCTGGAGTATTCCCTAGATATCACCTATTATGGGAAGGTGTAAATAATCCCATATAAGGCCACTGACCACAATCTTCCCGGGCCATTGGTCAGGAAGGTCACTGACCCATGGTCCTCTTTTCCAGCCCATCTCAGGTGCCCTGGAAGTGTTTCCATGGTTCCCACCGGGCCTGGGGAAGATGCTTTTGTAGGCCTTCAGGCCTGCTCTTCTACAACACCCACGGTGGAACCCAACACGAAGGGACCCACAGGATCATCCAGTGCAGCTCCTGTCCCTGCCCAGACCCCCCAACAGCCCCACCCTGTCCATCCCTGGCAGCGCTGCCCAAACGCTCCTGGAGCTCTGGCAGCCTCGGGGCCGTGCCCATTCCCTGGGGAGCCTGGGCAGGGCCAGCACCCTCTGGGGGAAGAGCCTTTCCCAAAAATCCAACCTAAACCCCCCTGGCCCAGCTCCAGCCGTTCCCTCGGATCCCGTTGCTGGTCACCAGAGAGAAGAGAGCAGTGCCTCCCCTTCAGCCTCCCCTGGTGAGGAACCTGAATACCTCAAGTTCTTCTGAGTCCCTTCTTCTCCAGGCTGGACAAACCTCAGCAGCTCCTCCTATGGCTTCTCCTCTAGACCCTTCACCATCTTCATAACCCTGTGACACTTCACCATAAACCTGTGTGCACGAGCAGAAGTTCCTTTTAATTAATTTCCCAGCCTCTGGAGTGCTGTGAGAAGGATCTCCTTTCCAAGCAGAGCCCTGACCCAAGTGCCTGTGGAGCCTGGAATCCAGAGCAGTGACTTTGGCACCTTGGCCAGTAGATTTATGATCAGGACTTTTGGGGTTTGGCTCCCTCTGTGCAGCACCACCTGATTTTGTGACTTGGTGGAGGCACCTGCTACTTTTGTTTGGTTTGAAGCTGCTTCTCATCCTCCTCATTATCACACCACGATTTTATAATTAGCTGAAATGTGGGGACAAACAAGCTGAGAGCAGGTACAGAACTGTTACCACTGCGATTTTTTCCTCCTTACAGGCAGGGAGTAATTGGAGTTTCTTCACAAAAACTGCTCCCTTTAGGCTGCTGGTTGAACTGCATTAATAAAAGAGGGTGTGTGGGGTGGTTTTGGTTCACTGAATATTCTGACAAGTTGTAAGCAAAGTGTTGACAAACTGAAAAGAAGAAAAGATCTTTTCTCCTACAAGTCATTTGGGGTCAAAAGTGATATTTTTATCACTGTTCCATCTTAAGGAGGTGGAAAGACAAATCAAAAGGAGAAAAAGCTCCAGTAGTTTCAAATAGAGATTTGGAAACGTTTCCCCCTGGAGCTCTCACAACCCAAACACTGACATCTCCCAATCATTATTTTTTTCAGCATGAGCAATTTGGCAAAAGTGAAGTGAATTTGTGGACTCTGTTGGTATTATTGAAGAGGTATTTCTCATCTTATCTCCTTGCCTTTCCTCACCCAAAAATATTTCAGCTGATGAATATCCCGCAGGTCTAACCACTCATGCATATTTAAAACTAGAGTGGTTAAAGAATAATGCAAATTTAGACACTGATCAGAACAGAATTACGGAGATTTGGGGAGGGATTAGCCAATCACTGCCTGAAATACTGAAATCCCACTTCCATAAAGAAATAGCTTTACAACCATTTGGGATTTTATGATGCCACAGTCACCCAGAGAGTCAGAGCCACTGCTGAGCTGCAGCTCCAGCCCTGACTCAGGCAGATATCAGTGTCTGCAGTCTGAGCTATAAAGACATCTAGGTCAGAAGTGCCCAAATTCTGTTTTCCCTGAGCTCAGGTTTATCCACAGCAGTTCATTTGACTTAAGCTCTGACAGATTGGCTTCCCTTTCCATCCCTGTACACGTTCCCTGTGTTCCTCTGGCCCTGGCAGAGGAAAGGTGTCCCCAGCTTGGCTGGGGTTTCCAAAGGACAAGCAGGGCTGCTCCTGGGTGTTGTCTTTCCAATACTTTCATGGGCCATCTCTCAGTTTGGGGCAGGACAGAAATGTTACTGCTCCACAAGTTAAATTAACTCCTAAAGGTGTGGGGCACTAATTACCTATCCAGGAATCTGAGTGCACTAGCTTGAAGCAGGGATAGCTGAATAAAATCCAGAGTAGCACATCCCGTACTTAAAATTAAAGGTACACTTAAGCTGTTTGCTGAAATGAGGTCAGACGTTTGTCACTTTACAGGGTCGAGCTCTAAACTAACATAAGCTGTTTCATCTCTCCCCTGACACTTGAGCCTCTTACTAATTTATCAGCATCCTAAAGCTGTGTGTGAAGTTGCTGAAGAGCAGAAGTGTTTCAGATACACATAACAATTGTTAGCCTCTTCCCTCTGGTAAATGGCAGCAGGCAGAAACCTCTCTCGACCTGCCAAGGACCAAATGTGGGACACAAGAAAGAATTATTGGTGCATGAAGATTAAAGAGAGAGGGGACTTATTCCTTTACTGCAAATAATGTGTTCAGTAATTTCTCTTTCCTGAGTCTGCATTTCTGATGGAAATAGTTCACAGCAATGAGCATGGGAAAACAGAAGGGATGTGTGTGAGATCTATTTTGATCTAATAGCAGGGATCAATGAAAGGTGCAGGGGTTAGAGGGAAGGTAGAAAATCCCAGGAGGCAGAGGAGCATTCCCAGCAGGTGATGGAGAGTCAGAGCCCCTGCATCCTGTCTGCCTGTTTATAGCAGGGATCTGGGGCTGCACAGCCTCCCTTGGATAAAACAGACCTTGCAGTATAATTGTGTGCAAAATCTATCACTCTGAGCTCTCCCACTGTATAAAAATTACCTTTTAAGTGGCTAAGTAGACATCCAGCTCTATTCTTTTCTTCTTATTTCAAGAAACAATGGGAGTAACCGCACTTGCCTGCCTTACTAGAGTGCTGAGAGCTTTAATTAATGTCTCTAATTCAATTTGAACTCCTTGGATAAAAGGCACTGCCTTGTGATAGCAAAGGTATTGCCGAAAATAGAATATAATTAACACACAGATATCAATCACAAAGAAATTAAGTGTACATTCAAATACAACTTGCACTTTACAGAAAATACTTGCCTATTTTTCCTCCAAGAATCCCGAAGACTCATAAGACAAGGAACATTTAATGTTTCAGGCTGAATTTGTATTAGAAAAAGGGCATTTTAAGCCACTTAACAAACTCCAAGGGGCTTTAAGAGGGATCTCCATGTGCACTGGGGGATGTGCCTCATGCTGGATGGTGCTGGAAAATGACTGTACTATGACTCAGAGTCAGCACATCCAACATTTTCTTCTCCCACTGCTTGTTTGCTGTGAACTGGAGCCATGTCCTGGCTCACCCACGGATCATGTTTATTAACAGATGTGATGATTGCATGATGGTGTTTGTTGACATGAGCCAGAAGGACCCAGCTCACTCACTGCTCTGCCCTGCTTCTCAGTGGAAATGGGCTTTAGAGCTGGATTTTGTTAACTGCTGCACTGCAGAGCTTGCTGAGGTGGTTGTCATTCCCTGCTCGTAGGACAGAAACACCTTTGGAGTCACGTGGGCAGCAGGTTTGTGTTTTGGGAGGTGCCACGACCCGATTCTGGCCTCTCCAACAAGCTCATGATATCAATAGTCACACAAATACTGGTGTGTGTTGATAACATGAGTATCATGTTGATAATTGGAAAGTGAGGCCAAGACCCCACATGAAATGGCACTGCCAAAGGTCACAGGGGGTGTTTGGGGCAGAGTTGAGCAAAACACTGGATTCTTGGATCAAAACTCAGTGTCTGACTCCCCCAAGCCTACCCTTTAGTCCACAGATTGCTTCTGTGCCAGATTTAGCTTTTTGTTAGCCATGGATCTCCCACCTGAGGGTTCTATACTTGGAGACATCCCTTCCCTGCTTCTTCCCTGGTTCCTTTTGCCAAATCCACAAAACATATTTCACATCAGTGGAGCCCCATAAAGACACCTAAAAAATTAATTTCAGCTTCAAGCTTGTTAGGAGGTAGATTGACTGCACCTCACAATATTGTCTTAGACACAAGATAATCCCACTTTAGTAAGCTTTATAGCTTCCATGGGGACCAGCCCTGTGGAGTGGATTAATCTTTAATGTGAAACAACATCTCTACAGAAGCTACAGGGGGGAAAAAGATACTACTGAAAAATTAAAGTTGATGATGTGATAGTAGTCTGGACCCAGTTGTGCTCCACCATCCTCTGTTGCCTCAGGCACCATTCCCTGCTCTCAGAACTGGTCCAGGCAGCTTCCAGGCTGGAGATGTGATCATTTCTTCAGTGGTCTCAAGGCACGTTCTCCACATATCTTACCTCTTGGATAAGAACATCACAGCCCAAATCACCCTGACTCCAGCTGTGCCCCAAAGGAAAGGGAAAGAGGATGAAGAGTTGTGTGTGGGGAATTAAGGACTATCTCCTCTCTTTCACAAGCTGGTATTTCCCCAGTGTATGATATCCACATGTAGGAGGACACACTGGGATTTCTCTGAGGCCCATTTTGTTTGGCTTTTCTCATATTTCAGTTCTCACTTGCATCGTGCTGGGAACTGGAGAGGGGCTGTCCCCACTTGGGGATGTAAGAGCTCCCTTCCTCTCTCTGCAATAGAAATCCAACAGAGAGTGAAATATTTAAGGGAAAACTGATCCAGGCTGGCAGATGAGAGGAGTAGCTATGGGTGAGTTTAATGAACAGACAACCAAGGGAGCTGGGACAACACGTAGAGAACAGCTGATTGTTATCTGCACACCCAGCTCATGGCAAATGTGCTGAGTTTGCAGCTGCTCACCCTGATGGGACAGGAGCAACCAGGCAGGGCAGGAGCCTGGCTGGAGAAGCAGTAGAAATACACTTCTGAACTGGAATTTGGAGATGCTGAGGGTGGGATGTAGCTGGGAGCATTCCCCAGTAATCACCTTGAGCTCACGAGTGAGTGGAAGCAGGGATGTTCTGTGGCCCATTTGGAATGTGCTCTGTTGCCCTCAGGGCAAGGCTAGAACCTCCCCTGTTGTGTAAAGTAAAGTAGAACCAGCCCTTGTGTGATGTGAGGGACTAAGCACTGAGAACTGCCTTGTTTAGGGGAGAAACTGGAGTCAGTGGTGAAGGCTGATGTTAAAAACTTGTCTCCAGAACGGGAACAACCTCCTCAGTCAGGAGCTGCAGGTACCATCTGGTCTAATAACAGTAATATTCCATCTGCAATTAGCAAGAAGTTTATATGGGACCAACAGAAAAATCAAACACTGGCTGACTTTCCCATACTTAATTTTTTTTCCCATTTCTTCCTGTAATGCAACATCTGAGTGTCGTCTTTACCCAGACATACAGAGCTCAGTTCTGTTGATACCATAATGATTTTTTTGCCTTTTCTTTATACCTCTTTGGTATGCCTTGGTGGCCTTTTGTATTCTTGGTGTTTCTTTTAGCCTACATTCCTAGACTTAATGTTTTGTTGAGTTGGGAGACTGAACATCTTGGAGGCCTCAGACACCAAGGTCCTCTCTGGAGCACATTTTGTAAACTCAAAGATGGGTCTGGCCAGGGGAGGGTTCCTGGGGGGAGGGAGGGGGTGGATTGGGGCTGTAATTCTATAATTCTATAGCCCATCTATCAGGGGTGTGCATTTGGTGTGTGCATTTTGGGTGGGCATTTTGGGGTGGGCATTTCCATGTGCATGTTGGGAGTGTTCCACCTGCACGGAGTGCACCAGGGATCCTTGAAATAAACACCGAGGGAAAAACCCCTTTTTCCCTTCTAACTGTGTTCAGCTCTGATTTTAAGAACAGGGATAAAGCATCACTGTCAAGAGCTGCTGAGCCTTCTGCAGCTCCTGGAACACGAGCTGAGCACACGTGCAGGCTCCCACACACTCGGGCACACACAGAGGGCTCCCGAGCTCCCTGGCACACCCAGGGCTCCAACCCACCCTCACAGCAGCCTCACACACCCTTTGCCATGGGATGCAGCTCTGCCATGCTCCTGGGAATGCTCCTGGAGCAGAGATGGCCGTGCTGACCTCCAGCACTGATGGCCTCTGCTCTGTGCTCTGCTGCTCTCACCAGCCAAGGGTCACACACAGTGCTGGGAATGCAGGTGGCACCTCTAGCACACCTCTCCTACAAAACCTCTTCGCAAAACCTTTTCTTTCTGGGAGTTACAAACTTTTAGAGTGCTTATGGAGGACTCAGGCTCAAAACCAGAGGGTTTTCTGGAGATGTACCAAAAAGCCTGACATGAAATCTCGCTGTGGCAAAGCTTTGAGTAGCCCAATTTCTCCGGCTTTAAAAAGTATCTGCAGTCTCTCAGCACTGTATTTTACAGAAAGAGGTGGGTGTCACCTGTCCTGAGGACACCTTGTGCTCCCAGAGTTGGGGGAGCAGCCTTAAGATCACTGCCAGCCCAGCTATGCCCCCAGTGCTGGCATATCCTCCACTAAGCCCAGAAGGCAGGAGGAGGAGGAGGCAGTTCCAAGTGTGGAGAGGACTTTTTCCAAGCAGCTCCCAGGGGCGACGAGCACAGCACAACAGGCTGAGCTGCTGCAGCAGAGCCACACTGTGCTCTGGGAGCAGGAGGGGACCGTGCTGGGAGCGGGGTGACAGCTAAGCAAGGCCCTCACCTGACGCTCTAGGACACGAAAAGAAGCACTCTAACTCGAATCCTTCTCACATCTCCGCCCAGGCCAAACAAGAGGCCTGGCTGTTTATTCTTTTCATATATCTATGTTTCTAGGAATGACCATGGATTGGAGGATGAAGTTGCCACCTCTTCCATCCCCATTCGCTAACAGAACAGTCCATCTAACATTCTCCACCCCGTAAAAAGAATGTAAACGAGAAGGTACAGTTAACAAAACATGACTGTGTTTACAGAAAGTGCGTGAGAAACTTTATCAAAGAATGAGCACATAGAAAGACTGCAGAAGTCAGGGCAACACTCACCTGCCACCACAAGAGCACATGGCTTTGCCCGAGAGGGGCAGGGTGCCAGCAGCCCAACTGCGGGGGCGGGTGAGCGAACGGCTGGGACGCTGGGAATGGGACTCAGGAGACCAGGGCTCTCTTCCAGCTGTATCCGTGGCTTGCTGCGTAACCTTTGGCAAGGCACCTTACCCCCTGATTCCCTTCCCACTCATCTCCTGTCTTGTCACATGCCTGGGAGAGGAGCTGGCTCGGGGCAGGGCTGTCCCTGGCCGTGCTTTGTGGGGTGCAGCAGCACAGCCGCTCTTCCACCACGGCACTGAGGGCGTGCCCTGCTCCAGCTGCTGGGGAGGATCCCCCAAAGCTCCCTATAAATCTCCCTTGCTGAACATGCACGCTCAGCGTGTCGTCCTGGAGAGCCTTGATCTTGGGAAGAGCCTTGANTCCCCTGGCCAGACCCATCTTTGAGTTTACAAAATGTGTTCCAGAGAGGACCTCGGTGTCTGAGGCCTCCAAGATGTTCAGTCTCCTAACTCAACAAAACATTAAGTCTAGGAATGTAGGCTAAAAGAAACACCAAGAATACAAAAGGCCACCAAGGCATACCAAAGAGGTATAAAGAAAAGGCAAAAAAAATCATTATGGCATCACCACCATAAGCGAAATAGCAACAGACCCCATCCCCTGCACCACACGCACTCCATCCCCAGCACCCCAGCAGGAAAGCAGGGTGAGGATGTTTTTATCTGTCAGAGTCTGGCAGGATTTCATGCTCGTGTGTGCCTGTGTGTGTGTGCCTGCGTGTCCACGTGTGCCTCTCGCTGAAGCCTGCGTAATTATTTTGTTTTATTTCTTTTTTTGGCAGCACTTGAAAGTAAGAGCTGGGTCTTTATAGATTGCTCAGGTTGCACAGAGTATGGATTACAGACCATCAGAGAGACATGAAAGCAGAAGACACGTTTCTCTGGCACAGCATTAAAGGGACAATAAAGGGGTAATTGTAGCCTAGGGTGCAGCCACCTCCTGCGCCTGGCCTTCACTTGCCTTTGCAGCACTGTGGAGAACTTCATGAGGGAAATGATGGAGAAGCTGGGGTGAGGATGTCTCAGGTCAGGACCTGGTTATTTCAAAGGTGATATATGCTCAGGAGGTTAAAAGCACCACTTAAATACATGAATAAAACACTGCCAAATACTCTAAGCTGTAACACAGGCAAACCAAAGTCTTTTAAAACTTGATTTTTCACGTCTGTTTTCACCCTGAGAGACAGTTGTCAAAGGATCAGAGCAAATCCCATTTTTAATCTCTCTTTTTCTCTCCCTCCTCCCTCTCCTCCCCTCCATTTCTCTTTCTCTCTCTCCTTCCTCTTCTCCCCTCTCTCTTTCAACAGGACTCCACAGAATGGAGCAAGAATGAGAGGAAAAAGGCAGACAGAAAAGCATGAACTGGAGGCTTGTTGAGTTCCTCTACCTCCTGTTTATATGGGACCATATACTCGTACAGCCCTCCCACCAGGACCCAGCTGCCACCAACCAACATGTCTCCAAGGAGTTTGATTGGCTTATTTCAGACAGGGGGCCTTTCCACCACTCACGGAGCTACTTATCCTTTGTGGAAAGACATCGTCAAGGATTTACAACCAGATATAAAATATACAGGTATGTCGGCTTCCTGTGGCTCGGACGAGTTTTTAGCTGGTGGGAGATTGGGCCGGTTTGGTCAAAATTTAAAGGAGAATATTCTCCGAGGGAAAGGCAGGGTACCACCACCCCTTCCCCCCACCACCAGGTTCGGGGGGGAAAAAAAATTTCCTCGAAGGAAAGTGAAAGAGATAAAAATTATTTATTTAACAAACACACAGAGAAAAGGATAATAATGCTAAATAATAAAATCCCTCACTGTGGAGGGAAACCTGGGAAGATTTCAGAGTCCTTCTCTGGGTGTGGCCTCTC
>VZRO01003965.1:272463-327422 GCA_013397915.1 Daphoenositta chrysoptera | reverse complement strand
GCACCCAGGCTTAAAGGCACAGAATTCATCTTCTGGGCATAGAGTGGTGAAAGGGGATACACAGCATAAAGTCACCCCAAGACAGAGGTGCACCATTGTCCCTGTCCCACCTGGAGGTGCTCCTTTGGTTCCCCGTGGCCCTCAGCTGCCAATTGCTTCAAAGGCTCGGAGGGGGGATGCTCTGGTAGAGAGATGAAGGCGCTGCAGTGTCACAGGAATGTGCAAAGCACAGAGGGAGATGAAAAGGAGCTGAGGGGGTGGGTGTTCTTCACTCGTGGTGACAGACAGTTCACAGGCAGGTTCCCAAGCAGCTTTTTCAAATCAGTGGAGCTCTGGACAGCCCAAGCCTCTGTACCAAACACATCCATGTGAACTGCCAATAGCTTCAGGTTCATGTAAAGATGTCACCACGCATGTCAGTGTGACAGTTCTCACGCTGCTGTGTAGGAGCCTTGGCTGTGTGCTGCCTACCACAGGCCTTTGAGGATTTATCTCCATGTATAACTTGGACTTGCCCCAAGAAGTGTGATCTTGGTTTAAAAAACTACAGGGAATTAAAAAAACCTACGGAGAATAGCAAGAATTTGGATTTTATTTTGCCTTCTAGGTTTTTAAGCCTTGGCTGTTGCTTGTTTCAAACTCTTCTTGCCAGCTTTGCTATCTAGAACCACACTTCTTCCTCTTCATTTTAATATGAAAAGCTGGGGTGCTCACATGAATGTCCTATTAAATCAGCAAGCACTTTGGAGTGAAGGGGAATAAGCCAGCAAGTGTCGGGAGATTTGTGCTAAAACCCAAAGAGACTGAAAAACTCTCCCAGCCATGTGTGCATTTACATAATTATATGGTCCTGTTGTGCTTCAGAGAGACACTTGCAAATGCAGCTATGCAAAGTGGTGGGCAGGGACGTGCTGGTGAACAGCCCATGGCACTGTGAACCTGGGGACATGGATTTGGGGATGGGGGAGCATCCCTGTGTGCAGGGAGGGTTGTCCCACGAGCACGGAGCCAGAAGCAGAGTATCAGAGACGTGTGAAGCATCAGCTCTGTGTGGGGAAGAAAAATGAGTTGTTCTTGTCCTGCAGCCTCCAGGGAGTGCAGCACCCCCTCCCCTCGCAGCAGCAAGGGCAGGTTAAAGGTATTGTCCTGGCTTGTCCTCTCCAAAACACCTCAGGGGGAAGACAGCCCCGAAAACTAAAAGCTGTGCTGCCTTGCTCCCACTGGTGAGGTCTCACTGTCTGTGCAGAGAGCAGCAGAGAAAAGGCCTTTCCCCAAAAGCCTTTCTCGCTGTCTGTGCTCTGCCCAGCTCCCCTCTGCCCTGCTGCCAGCACTCGGAGTGACCCAGCCCGCAGATCCCTGCCCTGCTCCTCGCCCCTGGCGCTGCCTCTGCCCTTTGCTAAAGAGCTGTGCAGCCTGGGATGCCACCACGGCGTCTGCAGGGGCTGGGGCAGAGAACCACATGATGGATGTGTTCAGACACAGCTACCATCTGTCACTGCGGGTCAGGCCACAGATCCATCAAGCCTGGGATCCTGTCTCTGAGCATCATGGAGAAACGGCTCTGCAAGGACCTTGAGAGGTCATTTAATCCGTGCCTCTTCCCCAGGGCAGGCTCAGATATACCTGTGTCACTTCTGACAGAGGTTTGTGGGGAACCTGGAAGGTTTGCTGTGACTGAGGATTCACACCCTGAACAGGCAGCCTGTGCCATGGCTTTGCCTCCTCCGCTTTTATAAAGGAGCCAAAATCTTGTTTGCATGTGAAGCCTTTGATTTGTAGTTTTATGTCGGGGATAAACAATAAATTCCCTTTTGGTTTGTAGGAAAATAACATGAATTTGAAGTCTTACCTCAGTTCAGGATGAACTTTAGGTATGGGAAGTGGAAAGGGATCTGTTTTCTCTGTTTCTGCTGAGTATTGCTGAACCATTTATGAAAGGCACGTGGAGCCAGGTGGAGAACACAACACCCTCCTTCCAGCATGGGAGAAAACAGGCATCAGCATTCTGTGTGCATGGGAGGTGTCTGGGAGGGGCCTTGCAGATGGTGACCATGCTGGAGAAGTCACCATTCCCAAAAGAAACTGGAGATGAGACAAAATCCAGTGGAAGTAGTTATGGAGAGAGTTTAGAGACAGCACACTCTGAGCTGAAGGAGGGAGCTGACTGCCTGGAACACCAGCCATGTGTGTGTGGTGGTTGGAGCTGCTGGCAGCTGAGCACTCTGGAAATGCCAGCCTGGGACCAACCTGCTCCCACCGTGGTCACTGAGGAGGAGGAGAAGCCTCATGTGCTTCAGCAGAGCAGATGGAACCATCAGGTGGGAGTCTGGCTGGATGCTGGAGGGCTGTTTGTTTTTAATATCTGGCCCTGCTGCCAGAATTGGTCACTTAAAAACTGAGCCCATGCGTTTCTGAATGGATATCAGGCTCAGTCTGGCTATGGAGAATTAGTGGAACCACAGTCAATTTTTGCAGTTAAGAGCTAGACTGTGCACACACTCCCCAGAACATTCCGTTTTACTGAACCCCACAGGGGTAAAATCTCATTTTGTGGGCTCCTTAAATTGACTTGGAGAATCTGCAAGGCTGTTTCCTACCAAAGGATGTCTCTCAATTGCTCTTTGCACTAGACTAGCCCAAGGGAGGCACACATCCCACATTAAGGATATCACTGCTTTCCTTAGAAAAGCTGCTGATATGGAGCATGGGAATTTTCTGTGCAATCTTCTCCTTCAATGCCCCTTTCCTCCCATACTTTTTTAGGCTGGCTGGTTTTTAATTCGTTGCTCTGTCAGGCAGTTCCTTGGGGCACTTGTGATTTTGTTGAGTGAGGTTTGGCCTGACCCCTGCTCTTCTCCCAAGGCTGATGGCAGCAGGTCTCAAACCAGCCACAGCAACCAAGGGTTTGGAGAGGATGTGAAATCAGGCCAGAGACTTCACCCATCCCTAATTGAAACACTGTTGGCTGTTTAGTGGTGATTTCCCCGGTGTCCTGCTGTGTGGGAACGTGGACACAGCACATTAGGACCATGTCATTTACACTGGAAAACCACCAAGGCAAAGCCACTGCTGGTGCTAAGAGCAGCATATGGCAAAATGCAGCATTTTCTCCTTTTTACAGGTGATGCTAAAAAGGAGGCAACATAAAATCAGGGAGGAGTCCTCCTTCCACCACTGCTGAAGTCCAAAGGTCTGTCAGCAGCAAGCACAGAGCCTGTTGCAGTGAGCAGGGCTGTTTTATATTCTGCATAAGCAGGATTGCTGTAGTGCCTCAGAGCTGATGATATCTTTCACAGGAAGCCTGGATCCAGGTCTACCATCCTAGCATGGAAAGACAGTTCACTGTTACAACCTCTAAAGTCTTGTTCCCTCCTTCCATGCATCTCATCCAGTGGATTTTAGGTCTCTTTCTTGTAAAACTTGGATCACTGATTCTCCTGGTACCCTCAGTCAAGGCTCACACCTTGCACGTGGCATTAGGAGGAAGGCAAGCAAAGGGAGAGACGTTTTATATTAAATCATGAGCAGTAGGAGTGGATACAATTGCATTAGGGAAGCACATTAATCAGCATCGATTCATACTAATAAGGGTGGTTTAGGGGGGCCTCTGGCAGGAAAATGCTGCTTTGATCATTATCTGTGCACACTGGTGCTAATGCAGATAGGATGGCAGATGCTGGGACTGGTTTGTGGGATGTCTGAATATTCATTGTCACCATCCTTGCAGTTGTTAGTCATGAGAGCCTTGGGTACGAGGTACTGCAGGAAGGCTGGAAAGCAGATGAAGCTCAGCTTGGCTTTGGGACTGGGGTTCTGCTCAGGCCAGAAAACATCCCCGTTACCACTGAGCAGTTAACAGCTCCAGCCCACTGCTTTGAAGTATGTTGTCATGTTGTCCTTTTCTCCTCCTCTCTGAAGTTGATTATTTAGCTATAAGACAAAGCAAAAAGTGGGCTGAGCACTGGAATACTCCATGGAAATAGCCAGGCAGAGGCACTGGCACAGGAATTTCCCTGATGATGCTGCTCAGTTGAAGCAAGTTCTAGAAAAAACAAATCCTTTCTAGAAAAAAAACAAAAACAAAAAAACCCAACACTTTCTAGGGAAAAAAAAAAAGAAGAAGCTTTGTTTTCCAATGTCAGAGGTGGGAGGCGAAGAGGGATGAGGTGAGATGGGTTTATCCAGCTGGGCAGAGAGGCTGGCACTGCCAGTTCAGTGGAAAACAGGGACACAGTGCCGTGGGAAGAGGATCCCACAGGCAGAGGGGCAGAGAGGTGACACGGGCAGGATCTGGATTTTTGCCCCAGGCTCGTGGTGTGGCTGTGGGTGAGCTCATTTCTGTGTGCTTCAATTCCCTCCCCACCCCCCGAGAAGGGGAGATGAGGAGATGACAGCACTCGCCTGCTCTGCATTGCTGGGCAGACTTAATTAAAAGCTGCAAGACGTTTGGACATAAGGGACAACAGCAATATAAAATGGATGATCACACGGGGCTGCAAGTGGAATGTGCATGTGCAAGAAGAAATGCGTATTTTCCATGCGTGGGAGTTTAATTCCGTTTTCTGAAATGACAGTGGGGACAGGGAAATCTGGCTCTCTGTGTAAGAGAGCAGGGAAACCCTGGGGTATAAAAAAGGAGATCTGCTCGCCTTGCAACTTCTCCTGCAGTGGGACCAGTTAGAGGCTGCCTAATTTCGTGAAACCTGCAAATAGAGAATCCTTCTGAGACCTCTGTCAGGTCTGCTTAAAATACACCAGCAGATTCAAAACTTAGTGGGGGAGGTGACAGCAAAGCAGCCCCATCCCTCCCTCTGCAGAGTGACAGGACAGAGCCCATTGCTTACACACACTTGTCACAGCAAGGTCCTGGATAGATAAAAAAGAAAAGGAGCTCCTGAGTCAGGAAAGGTTAAGAGTAACTGGCTGCACAAGCTGGACAGAGATTGGTTGGGATGCTGCCTGGGGAAAAAAGCTGATTTTATGTTTCTCCCAAAATGTTGTTTCATCAGGAGAACAGTGCAGGTCTAGGACAAGTCCGTGGAGAGGTGAGAGGTGTCTCCATCCGTGGTGGCTTTCAAGGCTTGGCTGGACAAAGCCTCAGCTGATGTGCTCAAGAGCTGGTCCTGCTTCAAGTGGGAGTTTGGATTAGGGACCCCCAGGGTCCCATCTAACCAGCATTTCTGTTATTTCCCTGCTTCTCCAATTCAGAGTGGACACTAAACTGTGTGCTCATAAAGGGATTTGCACTGGCGAATGCATTCAGCCACACTAGAGATTTTTATTTAGTCCTAGAAAACCCACAAATCTGAGCAGCTAGGTGCTCCCTAAACGTGTCACTCCCTCGGTGAGGAGGAAGAGAAGGATCCTGAAGGATCTTTGCTGTGCATGTTGCAGGGGCTACAACAGACTTAGAAATGCATATGCTGTTCTGCTGCTTGAATTTTCCCTTAGAGGAAAAAAAAATAAAGGAAGGAGGAAAAAAGATTGGTCTCACAAAACTGTCTCACAAAACTTTCAAAGTTTTATGCCACCACAAATTAAAAACAATGAGCCGGGTTCTCTGTGACTTAAATATGTGAAACTGTTGACTTCAAGGAAAATTCACCAATTTATTGGCTGGAGAATGTGTTCCAGCACATCCAGCAGTGCCCAGTGCCCAGAGCTGCACACACAGGACCAGGGTTTGTACGGCTGCCTGCCCTGGCTGGGAGGACAATGAGGTTTCATTGTTTCTGAGCAAAAGCAAATCGTGGCTCTTACATCAGGCACTGGGCTTGGCCAGGCTGGTCAGTGACTGTGAGGGTTTTATGGGTGGTTTTATATCAGAATCACAGATCACAGAATTGTTTTGGCTGGAAAAGACTTCCAAGATGTAGTCCAACCTGTGCCTGATGCCACCTTGTCCCCAGCCCAGAGTTCTGAGTGCCACCCCCAGCCCTTCCTTGGACACCTCCAGGGATGGGCACTCCAAACCTCCCTGGGCAGCTCCTTCCAATGCCTGACCACCCTTCCCACGAAAAAAATCCTTCCTGATGTCCAACCTGAGCCTCCCCTGGCACAGCTTGAGGTCATTTCCTCTTGTCACTTGTCACTTGTCACTCCTGTCAGGGAGTTGTAGAAGAAGCCTCCTTTTCTCCAGGCTAAAGTTTATTCCAACCTACAGAAGTTTGGCCTTTCCTGACTGGGACTTCCAGGTGGATTTCATGCAAACCTGTGATTTCCAGAGCTGAGGAGCTGATCTGGCAGAAAAAACAGTCTGACAGGTAAAAAAAGGAAAAGAAAAAAAAAGTTAATTTTTAACTAGATCACTTTCTGGTCTCACTCATGCTGTGGTCAGGGGATAGCAAAGGGACAGGATTGTGTGGATGGAGGCAGGAGGGTGACAAAGGGGACTGGTGAGGCTGCTCGTTCCAGCAGCAATGTGCATTAACGTTCTTTTAAAGTGGTTGTGAAGTTGTTTTGGTTGTGCTAAGTTCTGGCAGAGACAAAATCTATTAGAGCTGCTTCCATCATCTTTTCAGGCCGTTCTTCTCCCATCTCTCCATTCCTCATTGACTCTTTTTGCTGTCTCTCTATTGCATTGAATTTAATCTACTGGTCACTAGAGCAGTACAAATAATTGATTTTGTGGTTCACTGGTTGTACAGAACAAAAATAACACTAAAAATGGGTTGATATGAAATGGATGTTTGTTCAACTTTTCAGTAAAATGAAAAAATTAAAACATTTCATTTCAGGCTCAGTGGAAGTTCTAAGCCTTGCTGTTTATTTTCACTTTATTAATCGAGTGATTTTTTTTTTTTTCAATTTTTAAGGTGCAAAAGTTCATCTCAAGACATGAAGTCAAATAGTGCCACTTCAACAATGTCAAAAGAGAAACATTTTGATTTTCAGTGTATTTTGTTTAGCTGTTTGTTCTTCAATTTGAATTTGCAGGTGTTTTTATATCCTTGAGTTAGGGAAGGACAGAAAAAAAAAAAAAAAGACTGACTGTCCTTGTTGTTCACTCTGTGGCTTTGAAATCTTGACTTTCCTAGAGTCCAGCTTTGATTTTCCCTGGGTTCAGCACGTTAGGATAAAGGAAAAAAAACAATAATAATTCCTCCAGCATGGCTGGGCAAAGGAGTGAGAGCCAAGATGAGCAGCTGGGATGCAGCTCTGCCTGGGAAGGCTCCTGGTGCTTCCCAAAACCAGGCTGGGTGCTGGGACCTGGCTGCTGGGACTGTGACAAGCTGCACGCCAGGGCTGCACTCACAGATCCTCTCTCACACACACCCTGGCAAGTTTTCAGTCCTGTTCCACTTGTTTGGATGCCTGAAGCATCCAAGAAAGCATCGTGAATGTTCTCAAACAGCATTAAGGTGATGCTGAGCTCTGGTGTGAATTGATAGGCTCTGTTAGGCCTTTTAATCTTTGCTTGGGCTTTTTTAGTCACGCTGAAGTTCAGCTGACAAGGTTTTCTTATTAGGGTTTTATGCTATCTGTTTAAAGGGGACAACAACTGTTTTGTTTTCCAGTCAGAGGCAAGGCTTTTTTAGGAGAGACAACACAGCAATTGAAGGACAGAGGGAGCTGAGATGAAAGGAGGTTCTTTTCTCCGTGTGGAATGAGCAGTGGAAATCCATACAGGCAAAAATACAGAATCTCCCTGGTTTATATTATGCCTGTAAATGAGTGATGTACATTGGTTTGTAATCAGTAAATGCCGTGTAAATAAATATGTGTAAACCAAAACCTGAAATCCATTTCCATAGTGCCTGTAAACAATGAGGCCTTCTAGTGTTGTCTTCAATGTAAATGCTAATCTAAAAGTGACATTACTACACGTTTATGCAACTTCACGAAAGCCACAATTTACATTCCTGTCTCAGCGCCTCTAAAAGCATTTTGGCAAACAGAAGCCATTCAGTGACGGGCATAAACCAGACAATTCCATCACGCAGCAGCTCCTCCAGCCCCAGCCTTCATTCCTCATGCAGTGCAGGGACTGCTGCTGTTCCATGCCCTGCATAATGCAACTCCCTCACATCTGCAGCTTTTCATGGATTGGCATGAGCAGAAGAAAGGCAGGAGTAGGGGCTGGCAGGGAATGGCTGGGGCTGAGCTTTGTCCTGGGGTGTCTTGATGCCATAATGATTTTTTTGCCTTTTCTTTTATACCTCTTTTTTCTGCCTTTGTGGCCTTTTGTGTTCTTGGTGTTTCTTTTAGCCTACATTCCTAGGCTTAACGTTTTGTTGAGTTGGGAGACCGAACATCTTGGAGGCTTCAGACACCAAGGTCCTCTCTGGAACACATTTTGTAAACTCAAAGGGCCTCAGACACCAAGGTCCTCTCTGGAACACATTTTGTAAACTCAAAGATGGGTCTGGCCAGGGGAGGGTTCCTGGGGGGAGGGAGGGGGTGGACTGGGGCTATAATTCTATAGCCCTTCTATCAGGGGTGTGCATTTTAGGTGGACATTTGGGGTGTGCATTTTGGGTGTGCATTTTGGGGTGGGCATTTCCATGTGCATCTTGGGAGTGTTCCACCTGGACAGAGTGCACCAGGGATCCTTGAAATAAACACCAAGGGAAAAACCCCTTTTTCCCTTCTAACCGTGTTCGGCTCTGATTTTAGGAACAGGGATAAGCATCAGTCTGAGCAGGCTCAGAGCTTGGCCCTGGTCGGGCTGGAGCAGCAGCTGCTCTGGCTGATTTTGGGTTCGGATGGTGACAGCTTGGGAACACCCCTGGCAGCTGCAGGACTTGACAGAAGGACACAGCTCTCCTTCTCTTTGATATTCTTGAGAACAGCAAGAGGAAGGATAAGGAACAGCCTTTGATATGCTTGGAGCTGCTGAGATGTGGGAGCAGAAAATCTGTCCCGGCTCGGGGAAGGGCAGCCCCAAAGGCGGCAGCGCACGCCCAGCCCGCGGGGATGGCGTGGAGGCAAAGCAGCTGATAAGTTCACATTCTGATAAGGCTCCTGTGGTTAGGACACGCCAGTTCCTCTGGAGAAAAGCACTTCTGTGAGCTGTGTGCCTTCAAAGGCAGATCAGTGCCTGCCTGCTGATTCGGGGAAGCTCAGCACAGATCTGCAGAGTTGTGTCTTCCAGCACGAAAATTCCCCTTCTCAATCCATAAAGAAATGTTTTGATGCCAGAAGCAGCACAGAAATATTTTAGTCGCTGAATCTTTCCAAAGAGATCTGCATCCTGCTGGGCTTGGACAAGGATGTCCACATGCTGTCCCCTTGGAGACCCCTTGCATGATGGGGAGTATTCCCCTCCATGTGTCAGGCAGAGGCTGTGCCCAGCAGGGCTGCTCCCAGCACGCTGTGCCAGCAATGACTCTGCACGTTCATCTCAGATTCCTCCAGAGCAGCAGACTATGGTCCAGTGGCTTGGGAACATATTTTAAAGGCTAACAAGGCAAAGAGAAGCTTTCACTCTCTTTCTTAAAAATATATATATATTTTTAGCTGGTTTTTTATTTTCATGAACAGATTATTAATTCTGTTTTCAAATCAGGCAGATGCTTATTTCAGCAGAGAAGCTGTTACATTAAAATAAAAAAGCCATCCTGTTAGATGGACAGAATAATTTTGTTCTGGCACAAGTATCACTGGGAGAAGGCATTATAGGGTTTTTTTTTTTTTTATTTCTGAATCCCTCCAGTGTTTCTCCTGGGTTCCAGAAAGTATATTCTTTTCCCTTTCTTTTTTGCTGATTGCCACCCACTGGGCTCTGTAAATGGAACAAGATGTGTCCCACCAGGGCAGCCGGAGCCATCCAGGCTCTTTCCTGGGCTAAGCTGCAAAGAGCAGCTACAGAACCCAAGGACACAAAGAAACCCTGGAATCAGCTTTGCCTGCAGCAGGGTTTGGGTCAGCCCTTTGTGCCAGGATCTCCTCTGCAGGCAGTGTGATATCAAATATTCCTGTGCAGAGCCAGCACTTTGTGCTGCTGCCCACGTGTGCCTGGGGAAGGAGCTGATGCAGCATCCAGGTGTCCTGGCAGGGCCCAGCTTCCCTCAGGACAGCCCTGGGCAGGTGAGACCTGCTCTGCTCCTCTGGGCTTGGTGGAGGCAGAATTTGGCTGCCAGGGCTGTGAACCAGGGCTCTGTTTGCTGGTGGAGCTCTTATGGTGAAACCCATTTCACACCTGCAGCTCCTCACCCTTCCAGCACTGGCATGGTGACCGTGAAGTATTTATAGGAAGCTGCCATGAGGTGTCCTTCAGCACGGAATTATTTTTTTTTGTGGTCAAATACATCCCATCAAGTGAAAACCATGGAGAAAGGGGAGAGAGGGAGGAGAGGAGAGGAGAGGAGAGGAGAGGGGCAGGGATGTTTTTTACCCCCAGCCAGCTCTCTGGGCTGAGGCTCTGCAGTGCAGGCTGCTGGCAGCTGCCACCTCCTCCTCCTCCTCCTCCTCCTCCTCCTCCTTCTCGTCCCTCCCTGCCAGACTCCTCGCAGCTGCCTGGCTCTGGAACCACTGTTCCAAGGAGACAGAGATCCTCCCCATCCCCACGCTCTGTGGCGTGGGAAAGCCTCTGACCTGCTCCAGCAGCTGCCCCAGAGGGAGCCTTGAGGTCTGGCAGTGGCAGCAGGGCCAGGCTGGGGCTGCCAGAGGGATGGGATCCTCTGAAGGATCTGTGATGCTTCTGAATCAAAGTCCCGCTGACAACACAGAGCACTGAATGCCTGCCTGGGGATCTGCTCCTGCAGTCATGTGATGACATCAGAATTTAAGCTTTAATTAAGAAATGAGTGCAGGCAGGGAGGGAAGAGTCTCTAGTCCTTATGGCTACAAAAGAAAGCTTGGAAACATGACCTGAGTGCAACCAACATCTGCTTTAATGTGCAGATGGCTCCCAGCAGAGGGGTGAGCAGCCGGGAGAGGAAGCCATTCCATCAAATTCTCAATCAGGTCAAGCCAGCTTGTGCTTCTGCTTGCAATGAAAGAGCTTTTTTGGAGAGAGATTCCAAAAAAGCTGTGCTACGACAGAATTAAACAGAATCGTGGAAGCCTAGAAAGGCTTGGGTTGGACGGGACCTTAAAGATCATCCAGTCCAGACACCTGGCCATGGGCAGGAGTGCCACCCATGAGATCAAGGTGCTCAGGGCTGTCCTGAACCTTGCAGGGCCGGGTTCCACACTGACACAGCCCCTGCTTATGGACAAACATCTGGAGGTGTGAGAGCTGCCTGCTTGAACCTGCCAATGGTGTGCAGCACTTTTTAGGCAGCAGCATGGAAATTGTCTGCTCCGGGATGGAGGCAGGAGCTGTTTTGCCTCCTGGAGTTCCTTAGCCCAAATTGAAGGGACTCCTTTAATGTACCCATCCACACTTGCCAGCCCAAAACCCCACGCTGAGCTTTCTCCTGCCATCAGTTTCAACCAGGCATTTTAGAGGGCAGTTAAAGAAAAGCCTCTGGGTGCTCTCCATCTCCCAGAGATGCACAAGGCTTGTTGAAGGAGAACCCTGTTTGATGGCTATGCTCTCACCAGGGTCTGGAGGCTCAAAGATGCCTGATATTGCAACAACCTCTCATCCCCCTGAGTGAGTGTCATGGAAAAGCCACTGGAAGAGTTTCCCTGTAACTTTCAGCTGGGACCAATCGGTTGGACGGGACTCAGTGAAGCAAAGTCAGTGAAGCGTCCTGACACTGGGAGCCTGTCCTTTCTGCAATAAAAGTGCCTTTTTGCAAGTTGCAAACGGAGGTTTTACGGTGACTGGCAGCTCTGCTGGAGCATGGGCTGGGTTTGAGCACTGATTTGAGATCTGAACATCCCAGAGCCCTCGGGGCATTCAGGTTGGATGAGGATGCACAGACCAGGGAGAGACAATTCCACCCCACGGTGACCTGCAGGTGGAGGAAGCTGTGTTATGTCAGGAGAGCAAAGGTGTTTTATTGCCTGTGCATCCCTGCAAAATTGTTTTCATTATCCATACACCCCTGAATGGTGTTTTCATTATCCATGCACCCCGAAAGGAGTTTTCATTATCCATGCATCCCTGAAAGATGTTTTCATAGCCCATACACCCCTGAAAGGGGTTTTCATTATCCCTGCACCCCTGAAAGGGGTTTTCATAGCCCATACACCCCTGAAAGGGGTTTTCATTATCCATGCACCCCTGAAAGGTGTTTTCATAGCCCATGCACCCCTGCCCAGCCTCACTTTGCTTTCCCTCCCCTTTCTCTCATACCAGCTATTTCCTTTTCAGCGAAGGCAAACCTGCCCATCGAGTATTCAGCATTAAATATTTCAGTGTTAGCTTCCAGCTCTTGAGCAAAAACCCCAGAAAGAACATTACTTTTAACTCCCCTCCAAATGTCTGGGGCTGTCCCTGGGGAGTGCAGGTGCAGAGCCAGGGTGAGGCTAATCAGAGAGCTGGGTACACAGGGAAAAGCGTGTGCTGCATGGTTAAGAGCAAGCAGGAAATATAGGAATAAGACAAAAAGTTTTTTAGCTTCATGTCTGATTAAAGTGAAATGAATAATCCCACAGTCCTTGTTCTCCTTGTTTTCCTTCCCCTGTTTTCCTCCCCTTCTCCCCCATTCATGTGCAGACTGTGAAAGTGTCAGATTCCCCCCTCCCACCCATAAAAGACTCCTCTCTGTTCCTCGGGAGTATTTGATATTTGGAGTCTGTGCTGTGCTGTTCAGCAGTGAGTGTTGCCAAGTCACATGATGAACTGTATCTCAAGACTATTTAATGTCTCTTCAAAGCCCACACTTTCAGAGTCCTGTGATTATGTAAATGTCTCAACTCAGTTTTTAAAGTAAGTTTATGGCCCTCATAATTGCAGAGGAAAACTTGATAATACGACTCCTACATACTCAGAAAGCAGAAGGCAAAAAAAAAAAAAGAAGAAAAAAACCCCCTGAAATTTATCAGATTTTAAAAGTCTCATGAATTTTAAAACCAATCTCTTAATTCTTTTTTTGAGCTTGACTCATGATTTTCAAACTGTCACCAGTGTGGCTGTAGGGATTGTAAGGCTGGTTTGTTATCTTATTAGGTAACTTACATAAAATATCCAAGCCCATGGAGACTCAGAGATGGAGTATTGCACTTCAGTGCCCATCTGGAGACAATGGTGTCTTTTCTTCTGTGGAGTTGCTGAGGACCTCCTCTTAATCCAGGTCTCCAGTCACTACTGCAGCATAAATATTTCCCCAAATTATATTAGTGTTAATCATATGAATGAGAATAGCCATAATATTGATCTTCATAATACTTAGGTTATTAAATTTGAGTTTGAAGGTACTTTTGTGGTGCGATTCATAATAGCAAATCTCCTCAGCATGCATAAGCAGGGAGAGCAGGGCACAGAGCAATAGCACTGCAAACCCAGGGAGAAATATATTCCAGAACCTTCCATCCTACCACAGGATTGCAGAGGGAACAGACACTTGTGGCTAAGTTACCAATGCCACAGCTGAAGTTTTGCAAATTGTTTGATGATCTCGGATGAACTGAATTGATCTGAAAGGAGAAAAAAGCCTCTGAATGTTGAAAGGAATAGTTCCAATATTTCTATGGGTGTACACACCACCCATGACAGAATCACAGAATGCTTTGGGTTGGAAGGGATCTTTAAAAAAAACCCAGTTCCAGCCCCTTGCCGTGGGCAGGGACACTTTCCACTAGACCAGGCTGCTCCAAGCCCCTTCCAGCCCAACTCTGGACACTTCCAGGCGTGTGGCATCCACAGCAATATTCCTGGAATGTTTACAGACACAAAACCAGGGACGCTGGTGTGATAAGATGAAGAGGGATCACCACTGCTGTTTGGTTATTTTTTATTTTATATACCTTCCCCATGCAGGTGAGCTCAGACTGTGTCATTCTGTTCCAGACTGAAGGGTGGGGAGGTGACAGAGCAAAAAAGGCTCTGCTGGGCACTCATAAGTGACTCTGCCCACAGAACCACTGATGTTCGAGGTGCACACAGACATTGAGGTGTCTGCAGCATCTTGCACAGCCTACAGTGGATTAAATGAAATCTGAGAATGCTTCCCTGTGAAATGACTCTGTAATAAGGGACAGAAATTACCAGCTCTTCCAGCACGTAAAAAAAGAGGAACCAAGACTGTGCAAGAGGCTGAGTGCTACTATATAATAAGCTTACAGGATAATTGCCAACTGTACTTGGACTTAATTTTCTCCTGCAGAAGAGTCATAAAAATAAGTTTATTGTTTTCACTCTGGGGAACTGAGATATTTGGATCAGGTCTTTAAAAAAGACAGTACTTTATCTCCCCCTTGAACATATCAGCTCCGTTGGTGACCATCTCCTGCACGATTGTGAGTGAGCATCCAAAGGAAAAGGTTTTCTATGCAAAAATATTTCTCTTGCGGTCTGTGAGCTGGCATAGGAGTATCTCAGCTCCCTGTCAAGGTCTTGCAAGTGTTTGTAACACTGAAGTAGGATTTTCACTCACAGTGGTAGGGATTGTGCACTGAAAGGGGAGCGGAACTGATGAAATTCTACCAGGCTGGAGGAAAACAAATAACAGAATGGCAAAGTCTCTGTATTTTAGGTGCAATAAAATTGTCTCAGTGAGGTGGAAAAACATTTTCTCCACAGTAAGGTTTTGTCAAAATGCTTTATTTTGTTAGCGGTAGAGTGTTTCAGACTGATGTATTGGGTTCAACATGTTTTTGATATGTGCCTCTCTGGTCACCAGTGACTATGGTGAGAGTGAGATCTAAGAGATGAGCTATTTTTGACAAAATTTTGTCTAGTGAAAACATTACAGGCTGTTCCAGATTGTACCAACATGGAACAAAGACAGATTCTGCAGGCCTGAAAGTAGCTACTAAAAGGAATCCTCTCCTGGGCAGCTCCAGCCACAGCTGAAGCTGGAGCTCTCCCAAAAGTGAGCGATTTAAGCTTTGTCTGGAGACACAGAACTTGAGCCCTTACCAATTACAGATGAGTTATCCTCAGGTGCCACGGGGACAGTGCACAGGGACCGAGGAGTAAAGGATTAGCCAGCGCACACAGAAATATTGAGCAACTCACTACTACCTCCTATTGTGCTCGTGCCAGTGGAAATCCTTCTCAGAATGGCATATTTTATTCAATTTTTAAGAGCTCTCAATTTTTCATTTAGGAAGGGGAGCTGGAACAGGCTCCGATCTGTAATCAATCAGGCCGCCTTCACAGCAGAGCTCCGAGGAAGAGCTCTTGCTCTTTGGTCCTTTATCTTCTCTGAGAACTCACAGAAATTGTATTTCTGAATGGGATTGAGAGTCAGGGAGAGGGAAAAGCCAGGGCAATCCTCAACTAAATCTCACAGACCTTCATCCTGTAGTAAATATCCTGTAGTAACTAACCCCAGGGACAGTATCCCAAACAACATTTCTCCAGTCAGAATGTTTCAGATAAGCTTGGCCCAGACTTAAAAAAGGTGTTTAAGCACATGGTGTGGGTAAATAACTGCCTAAGTACCAAATTCCTGTAGATTTTAGTGGGCATTACAAAACCAGGAATTTTTAAAGAGGATCTGCTACAATCTGAAATGCAGCCATCCATAACATAAGCCATGAATTTATTCTCTCTGGAAATTAATCACTAGAAATACACAATGATAAAAGGAGGAATAACAGACACGGCTCTTCCAGGGATCTCAAAGCCCTTTGCAACCATTAGAGCTCTTTAGGATAGCAGAGGAAAAGGCTGGGCTTTGTTTGTTTGTTTCAAATGAATAAATTAATCATTAGTAAAATATTATGCAGTTCATCAGATATATTATTCACTAGCTATTTGTCAAAATAACAGCTCAGTCATATATCATCAGAACTAAACATTTATAATGTGTGTATATCTAGTCCTGAGATGATTTATTCAGGCTCATGGTGTTTTAGTTGTTGGACAGTTAAAGCTCCACTCCCTGGGGAGGAAGAGACGTGGGAGGTTGGGAGCCCTTGGTGAACTTGGACCATCTCTTTTTGCTGTGGTTTTGTTGTTCAAGACCTGATACCACAAGCAGAATCCTGCATCTGGGTTTCCTTTCGGCACTGCCTCAATAGATCAGCCTTAATTCTGATTATCTCTAGCCAATGCTAGGTCTACCCCAGGTAGGAAAATCCATCCACTTGTTCAAAATCAAACTGATCTGAGTTCTCCGTGTTCTTGCTGGGCAGGTGTCTGACCCCAGCACCAAGGTCCTCATCCCTTCTGAGCCATCTCAGCTGTTTTGCATCCCCCACCTCGCAGCTGCTGCACAAGAGGGTTTGGGGATCCCAGCTCCCTGCTCCGTGTGATAAATCACACCATTGCAGAAATACTGGGGAAGAACAGAGCAGTCTTTTCCCAGGTCCCTCCCAGCTCCCTCTCCTGTGCCAGCGAGCTGGACTCCTTCCAGAAGTGCCTCAGCAGAGAGAAGCTGCGTGACTGACACTCCCCGAGTCCCCTTGTCATTCGTGACCAGCATCCCAGAGGGCTGCAGCTCCTTCCAGGCCTTTATTGGAGTCAAACATTGCAGCCTCTCCCCTGGGTTTTATTAGGGAAGCTGGTGCCAAATCACCCAGCTCCCTCCTACTCGATAAAAAATGTTTATAACCCAGTAAATTCTAACATATCAGCAGCTTGTTATGGAGGGAAAAGGTCACTGGGAGAGAAAGGGGGGAAAAAAAGTTACCCTTGCATTGGAAATGCTGGCTGGGAACAGACGAAGGAGTCAGCACCAGGAAAATATCTTTTGATATGATAAAGTCTCATAATAGAAAATGTTGCTGCAATACAGGCCTCGTTTCTTCAGATAAATATTTAATATAGATCACTAAAGATTAATCGAGTACAGAAAAGTGTCTCTTCTGTGGTTGGTGTAAAGAAAACATCTTCTCGTTAATTTATTATGGAGCCTGAAATGAGAAAAATCCTATGGAGAGAAATGCAGGGTACGGTTTCCATAGAGAAGCAGAGCACCACACCAGAATTTATTTAGTGTGTGGGCAGAAGACTTCCCAGAACCAGCTGCAGCATGGCGTTTGTGTGATAAAAAAACCCCAGTGTAGGAAGGAGCCTGACACAGACACTCGTGTCCTGCTGCTCTGACCCCTGCACATCCCAGGGGGTCCTGAAAGAGAGACCAGAGGACCTGTGGGCTTCCCAGAGCTTGGGTGAAGAATGTCCAATGGCAGGTGTGACATCCTCGCTCAGGAGAGGGCATGCAGTGTTTTGGAGTGAGGGGATCCCCGAGCTCACTGTGAGGAGAGGAGTCCCACATCCTGGGGGCTCCTTGCTTCAGCCAGGATTCCCAATAACCATCTCCCGACAGTGTCTCCAAGGCACTGTGGCATTTCACAGTGTTGGGCAGCAAGGAATTCAGTGGGATTCCCATCTCCCACGATGCTGGGACGTGTTCAGTCCATTCCTCTGTGATGGGTAAAGGACAGGATCTTTCTGCTTTCTCCCACCGTCCACAGGAACCATCATCCCGACCGTTTTGCAGCATTAAATAGGACAACGACAGAGAATAAATCATAAATAGCAGCAGATACAGTATGAGGGGGAAAATGAGAGTCGCAGGCAAGGGAGGAGAGATAAAAGATCCAATTTCAGCTGAGACTGAAATGGAACAAAGAGTCAATGAGATGAAGAGATACACAGGGGTTGTTCCAGATGGCCAATTCCACTGACGTGGAGCCTCTGGCACCACAAGCATCTTGTGATGAACTTGTGAACATGGGGGTACCTCTTGTTTTTAGCTGGAGGGGGCAGGAAAATCCAGCAGAAGCCTGTGCTCAGGAATGGGGGAAATAGAGGAGCTCCCTCCTGAAATGCATATTCTAGAGGGCAGAAACAACTCTGGAGAGAAGGAGGCTGGAACATTTTTCCACCTCTCCAAGAAGCTATGTCTAGTTGTTTCCACAGAGGTAAAACGATCTTTTTCTCCTTGACCTTTCTCTGAGGACAGCTTCCCTGTTCAGGGAATGTTTTTGCCAAGCCATTGACAGAATTCGAGTCTGCCTGTTTAGCTCTCCCCAGGAGGGAGGCCGAGGGGAGGAAGGTTCAATGGCACCAGTCACACCCTCTGTGCAGGGCTGGGAGGTGAGCAGGGAATGGAGCTGGGAGGACAAAAACCATGGCTAGAAGGGATGGTTACCTCCATTTCTGTGCCAAATGCAGCTCCCAGGGTGTCTTCTGGCTGAACTCGCAGTACACCAATTCTTTTGTCTCACTTGGAAGGTGGTGGAAGGACAGAGTGGCTTTAGCAGCGGGGATCACCACCCAAGGAACGTGGCACTGAAAGGACCCACAGGGTCACAGCTTCCCCAACCTCCCACTCTTCCATTTGAAGAACTGAAGTCCTAAATCTCTGGGACACTGGAGGTGTTCTCTTTGCAGTCGGCATCTCCCTGGTCTTGACTGCTCCCAGAACCCAAGGAACAACCCAAATCCTAAATAATAATTTTTTCTGGTTCTATCACAGGCTGTTGGACTCTATACAGGTGCAAATGAACAGCAGCTCTAAGCTGGGACTACCTAGAGGAAAGCCCAACAGATTTTTAATAGCAGTGGGAACTATTGCAGTCATTTAATATGAAACTATTGTGTGTTTAGAGCATTTATTTGTGGCAAATGGCACGGATCTGGCCAGGAGAATTGCAACAGCTAATTATTAACAGTTATCCCACCCATCCCACGCCCAGGATAACCCATGGCTGAGCGAGGGGCTCTTGGTTTGTCCCCTGCAAGCACCACGACTGCACTGCAGCTCGGTCCCTGTCACCTTGGTCTCTGACTCTGCCTGTCGTGCTCCGCGCTCCCGCCGCAGTGAGCCTCAGATATAATCTATGGAACACAAATACGATTTTATAATAAGTTTTCTATGCAGCCAGGATAAAATGCCAAACAGAATCAGAAAACAATCAGTCAGTGAAACCTGGCCCCAGCGATGAGTGTGGCTCTGGGCACGGTCCAGTGCCCAGGAAGATTGAGGCTTTAAATAGAGGTACCACATGCCCGTCCAGAGACAGGGGTGAGTGGGGCAAGGAGAGACGGGCAGGGGAGGTGGGAACACCCCGTGCATCTCCTGTTGGGAATAAGTTAAACCAGGAACAATCTCAGAGCTGCACAGAGCTTCTCCCTGTATCTGGATTTGGCAGCAGCTGGGGTTCGGCAGTGGAAGGAGCAGGGACAGGCAGGGCTGGTGCAGGGACAGATCTCAGTGAGATAAACATGCATTTGTTGTGGAGGCCTCTGGGTGCTGCTCTTGCACAGAGCCCGATAATTTATTCCTCCCACAGTTTTCGGAGCCTCCCTGCCCTCCGTTAGGTTTTCAGGTTGGGATAAGTTTACATGAGGGTCTATGTCCTGCCACGGGATAGGGTGTGTAGAACCCTTCGTCTGTCCTGCTCTGCACACTGCAGGAGCTGGGGGAGAGAAAAACAGAGAGGAAGGCTGGGAATCATGAGGAGGAAAAGGAACTCCACCAAGAAGCAGGAGACCAGGCAAAGCTGGGTGCCTCAGTGCAGAGGGAAGTGCTGAAACACATCCCACTGGCTGGACTTGTCACCCAGCTACTCTCGGGGTTTATTTTAGTCCAAAGAGGGCAGAGCTGCACCCAGGGACAATGACCTAGGCCAGAGCAAGGAAGGAATTGTTCTCCTGTCACCCTTCCTCCTGGCACTCGCTCAGGCACTGGGGATTGTGAGGTTTCCAGTCAACAGGAGAAAAGATCAGGACCCGCTCTCCACTAGACTGCAAAGATACTGCTTTATATTTTCTGTTCCTCCGGTATTTGTAAGAGTTGGGAGATTCACATTAGCTTTTTTCCTGTCTTCTTTAAGCACTCCAGGCTTGAGTCATATAATTGTATAACTCACAACTTCCATTTAAAAAATAAGAATAGGCTCTTCTCTTTTAGGATTGCAGAGGAAAGCCAGAAAATACAAGTCTTTAAATCTCAAAACACAGAAGGCAAATAAAAAGCATTGCAGATATTGTTGTTTTGCTCAGTAGATAAATATATACATATACATGTGCTTCTAAATTCTGGGGTTCAGTTCATTCTTCGGGAGCAGAGGCTCAGATGTGCAATAGCACATAATCCCCAATGCAGGTGTGTGTGTATCTTGAATTAGAATAGGAGCTGATAATTTAACTTTGCCCAGTCCTCCCCTCCTGAAACAGCCATGAGGGGAGGTTTTCCATGGAATCCCAGGATGGTTTGGGTTGGAAGAGCCCTTAAAGATCACTCAGTTCCAATCCTCTGCCACAGGCAGGGACACCTTGGGGTCTCTCCTCAGCTTTTCTGCAGCATCTGATGCCCTCAGACTGAATGTGCACCCTGAGAAGGATCCTGTATTTTAACTCACCACAAACCAAGAACTCTGCCGTGAAAGAGAGCAGCACAAGAGAGAGGGGAAGAACCAACCCTCCAGGAGTTCCCACGCAGACTCAGCAAAGGATTCCCACACCCCTGCCTGGGAGATGAAGAGTGCCAGGGGTGTGAATCTGATCCCTCTCACTTTTGGTACCGATCAGTCCAACACCCTCCCTGTGGCATGACTCCAGCTCACTCCACTGCTTGCACATGGCTTTTGTGTCCTCCAGAAAGGGCTGAGATTTGGGAATCTGGGCAGTGGTGGTTTTTAATAGGCGTATTTCTGACAGGACGTGAGGAAATGGGCTCAAGTTGCAGCAGGGGAGGTTTTAGGTATTCGGGATTGTGGTTTTGTGGAACAACAGGCACTGGAGGGGCTGCTCAGGAAAGTGGTGGAGTCACCATCCCTGGAAGGGTTCAAAAGCTGTGGATATGGCACTTAAGGACATGGTTCAATGGTGAATGTGGTGGTGCTGCTGGTTGATTTTTGGACTGGATGATCTTGGAGATCTTTACCAGATTTAATGATTTAGTGATTCTGGCCCTGTTTCTGTTTGCTGTAGTTGATGTGGGGTTGTGTTTGCACATCATCAGCACCCTGAGAGAGGTGTGGAGGCAGAGCTGAACTGAGCCCTGGGCAGGCAAAACAGGGCAGCAGCTTCAGCCATGACCCCACTTTAGTCCTTGCTGGTGAAATACTTTGGCCTGTCTCTACATCCGTGTGAATTTTCTTCATGGTTGTGCTATATTTTGGATCTCCCCCTTGGAAAAGTTGTTCATCTTCTGCTGCTTTATCCTCTCCATCTAGTGACACATTTGCTTAAAGGTGCTTTGAGATCCACATATCAAAGTCACAAATAACAGCTAAAGAAAACATGACTCATGGTGGGGAAATTGCCAAGCATGTGCCTGAATAACCAAGTGCCTCAGAGCTTCACAAACAGATCCCAGGAAACAAAAGCATTTGCATTCACAAGTCCCTGTTCGTTGGCTAGGACAGGACAAAAATAAAGCTTTTTCTTTATGAAGTGTTGCATAAAAAGCATGGTTATCTTTTCATTGCAGGCCACTTCGCAGCATGCAAAGAGATTGCCTTTCTTCATGAGTTTGTGAATTTTTATTTTATTGCAGTCTTTTTATTTCCTCCATCAAAACATGCCTGAGTTTGAAATGGCATGACTAGGAATGAAAATTAAATACATCAAAACTGATTTTTGTAGAAATGAGATTTTGGAGCAACCAGGGAATATTCAAGGCTTTCTCACAGCTTGTGTTCAGTTTTTTTGCTAAAGAGGAATGTAGTCTGAGGAAATGGGTCACCTTTTTCCTAGAGAAAATTTCTTCAGTTTTACTGTAATTCTGAAATGTCATAGGCTTTTGGGGACTTTTTTTTTCTCTTTTAATCTTGAGCAAAGCACAAATGTCTCTGATTATGTATGACTCAAATTTTGCTGCAGCTATACTCTGCAGCCTAATTTTTTTTTAGCCCTTAACCTCTCATCTTATACTATTTGCTAGTAATTTCAGACCCAGTCACCATCTGAATACTATACTGAGAGGGGACATCCTCTGCATACAGCCACTGTGGATATTCCTGCTTGCTGGATGCCACTGCTTGAAAAGCAACCCTTGGCCAGTGGCCTGAGTGGAACAGCACAGCTTGGAAATCCAAGGGATGTGGAGCCCTGACACTCTAGGACACGAAAAGAAACACTCCAACTCGAATCCTTTTCATGTCACCACCAGCCAGGAAGAGAGAGCTGGCTGTTTATTCTTTTCATATATATATGTTTCTAGGAATGACCATGGATTGGAGGATGAGGTTGCCACCTCTTCCATCCCCATTAGTTAACAGAACAGTCCATCAAACATTCTCCACCCCAGAGAAAAGAATGAAAACAATAGAGTACAGTTAACTAAACATGACTATGTTTACAGAAAGTGTGTGAGAAACTTTATCAAAGAATGAACACATAGAAAGACTGCAGAAGTCAGGGCAACAGAGCCCCAGCTCTGAGGGTGAAGGCACAGAACTGAGTGTCCTGAGGAACCATGAGGAGGAACCCCTGTTTTCTCCTAAACCAGCTCAGAGGAAATAACATCCCAACACTATGGAAATTAAGTGGCAAGGATCAAAGTGGGAGGGAAGTGTGTCTTTGTTTTACTATTTTAACACGGTTTTTGTTCACTTGCTCTCTCCTGCCCCTGCCGGGTACTCACAGGAGCTTCCTGCCAGACCCCTTGCAATGGCTGGGATGAATCCTTGTCCCATCCCCTGTGCCATTCGGAGGCTGGTGGCCCTCTGTTGGATCTGGGTGTGCCTTTGTGAGCAGGCAGTGCTCACCCTGCCTGTCCTGTTGCACCCCTGCAAGTTATCTTCCCTGCACATCCTCTTGGTGCAGCCTGGAGCACGCCCTTCATCCCAAGGACGGCAGGGAAGGGCTGGACCCTCCTCACTTCCCTTGACCTGCACAAACCCCTCAGCTGCTCTGCAGCCAAGGATCCCTGGTGGGAACAGGTGGCTTTGCCAACTGGGTGCCTTTGGGCATCCCAGCACCCAGCAGCCCCTGCCTTGGGTGCTCAGGGGTGTCTCCATCAGCTGGGGATGACACAGGGCCAAGGGGGGTGACAGGGGACAGCTTCCCATCACTGCTTGCTCTGCCCACAAGCCTGGCAGCTGTGCCCAGGTGGCTCTGCCAGGGCTGCCTGGAGGACTCAGCTGGGTAGAGGAGGCAGGAGCAGCTTTGTATTTACACATCGTTTTTTGGTGTTTTTTTTTCCTCTTAAATCAGTGAATTTGAGCCTTTGCCAAGTGAGGAGCACAACTGACTGGAGGAGGGGTGATGGCTCCATTTTCTAACAACAGTTCGAGTTCTGAAACATGGTTGCATGCTGTGTTGGAGAAAATGCTGTACTTTTTTTTTGAGAAAAAGGGCAATCAAGGCTAAAGTTTTGATATTACTTTCCCAGGATTGACAAATGCAGTGCTTAAGCTGCCAGCGATGCAGCAGCCAGGTACCCTTGCCTGCAACATGAGGAATTAAGGTTCAAGGCGACATTTCTCAGTTTTTTCATCTGAGCAGACTGTGAATCATGATAAGTACAGAGCAAAGTTTGGGGCTGTGGTGTCACAGGCTGAGGTTATCAGCTTGCAACAGCTAAAATTAGGAAAAAAAGCCCGTGGTCGACATACACCGGATGCTTCAGGAAATGAAGCAAGTGCAATTTAATGAAATTATTTGTTCCAAAGTGTGTGCTTGTTAGAGCCTTTGATTGGTGCCATTGTGCTCCTAGGAGCACCTGCAGGCTCTGAATCCACATGGTGAATTTTGGGGCAGGGTAGGCACTGCTTGCTGACAGGGTCCATGGGGTAACAAGGGCTCACCAGGACTAAACATGGCCCAGTCACCCCTGGGTGATTTGTTATCTGCTCTGTAAATTAAACTCTCCCTGCCTGTCTTCCATTGCAAACTTGGTTACAAAAGCAGCAGATTTAAATATTCTCTTAGCCACAAGAGGAGGGACTTCATCAAGGCTGTAATCCTCTAATCTACAAGAGTCCCAATAAACACATCAATGTGAAAAGGTCTAGTTTGTCAGGTGTTTTTTTGTGGATTTATTGTTTATTTTGGTTGGTTTTTTTTTGTTTTTTTTTTTTTTTTTTTGATTGGGTTATTTTTGTGTGTTGTGTTTGTTTTGTTGGGTTGGTTTGTTTGTTTTGTTTGGCTTTTTCTTGGGTTTTTTGGGGTTATTTGTGGTTTTTTCTTGTTTCCCTCCCAAACCAATTGCTACAGCACAAGACTGAATGGTTTGGGGCTTTTTTTCTGTCTATGCTACATGTTCCTACGCAGCCTTTTTTATCTCCTCATCCTGTGTCTTGGCTTCCCTTCCAACCTGTTCTTGGCTGATGTCTGCCCTCATTCCCCTGGATTAGGATTGTGTGCTGAGCAAAGGAGTGTCCAAGGAGGGAATTAAAAGAAATGTGGAGAAAAGAACCTACAATCATGCCAGCTATCCCACCTTTCCTCAAGAACACCTAAAATTCCTTAAATGACTCAGACGTTTCCATCCATTGCTTCAAAAGTGCTGCTTGAAAGCTTCTCCTTGACAGCTCCTTGACATTCCAGGATCAGCTTGATTGTGAATTCTGGGTCAAACTCCTAGAAACAGAAATCCAGGAGACCCTGCTATGAAAAATAATATCTATGTCATTGTATTCGTAACCAGAGAACTCAAAATGCCTGATTCACAGATGGGTTTCTCTAGGCTATGTCAGGTATTTTTGTGGGAGAACTGTTCCAGCTGCATCTCCCATGGTTTTATCCTAATTCACAGTGAAGGACTGGGTGTCCCTGTGTTGTCCATCCTGTGGACCCCAGCCCCTGACTTAGCTGTGTCTCTAAGCCAGGTTTTCCCCTGATGGGGGAGTGATTCTAAAGAAACTTTCAGCACTCTCTGCTTTAAGATAGTTTATTAAGTCTTATCAGAGAAGTAAAGTCACTAGTGTGACCCAGACACAGCACAGAGCAGAGAATGCAGCAGAAATGAAGTAAGGTCACTAGCATGACCCAGACACAGCACACAACAGAGAAATGCAGCAGAAATGAATACTTATCAAGATAACACGGTCTTCTTAAAGGTAAANCACTGAAGTAGATTCTAGTTCTTCCCAAAGAGTTTTCTTTCCCAAAGAGTTTTCTCCATGGACAGAGGTCAAATACAGTGTTGTCCAGGGGGGTAGAACCCTTCAAAACAGGCAGGGAAATATTCTCTGCATTCAGGGCTCCCACACATCCCAGTGCTTGGAGCACAGGACCCTGCAGCCTGTTGGAACAGCTTCCTCAGTAGCTTAAAAAACCATGTCTGGTCTGGGTGAGCTTTGGGGGAGGAAACAGCACCAGAGCAGAACATTTGCTCTTGTTAATAACGTTTGTTGAGCTGTGGTGGTGGGAACAACGCTGGGAGCTCTTGGAGAGATGTCACTCCTGCTTCCAGCAGCTCCCATCAGCCCCAAATGGAAATCGTGGTGGTTTAGAAGTGCTGTCAGCTGAGATGGGGTAACAGGCATGGGAACTCACCAGCACGTCTGCGGGGTGGCCAGGGACGAGGCTGGTGTTGGGAAGGGTCTCTCCAGTGCTTGAGGTGTGGGATTTTTGCAAGGAAATCTGCACAAATAACATTGCAGGGAGAGCTGGGGGAGTAAATGTCCACAAGCTGCTTGCACTGGAGCCGGTGGGGGAGCTGGAAGGGCATTGCAGCAGCTGGCTCTGGTGGGACATGGGCACAGACCCACACAGGAGCAATGAAGGCAGCTGTGTTGAAGACGTTCAGAAGTTACTGTGTGTTTATTGTGGTGCAGAAATCCATGACCTGGGGGTGATCCCAAGCAGGTGAAAGGGTAGAAACTCACTCTGCCACGTTTTCATGTGTTTGGATTTGAAGTCAGGGTTAAGAACCACAGCCACATCCTGGCCATGATCACATTTAATAATAAGCAAACTTAATAATGATCAAATTTGATAACCTGTCTTTTAAGTTGTTCTTACCTATGCTGAATCACTCTGTCTTGAGTCTCTAATAATAAATTTATTCCAGCCTTTTTCTAAACAAATTGATCTTTTGGGCACCCAACAATTACATGTTGCTTCCTAAGAGACCCAAACGCAGTCCTATCCTAGGAGAAAGCACAAGACTGGCAATCATGTTTGACTGGATTTTAATTCAGTGCTGGAACAACCTGTTTACCAAGGGGCTTTCAAAGTCATGTGAAATCTCTCTCACTTTGAAGTAATTTTGTTTCTTTTTGATTCTTTCAGTCATCATGTTGTTCTGGACCTATTTTTTACCTCCCCCTCTCTCTCCAAAAAAAAAACCAAAAAAAACCCTCAGAGTTTTCAGCTCTGGAACAATTTAATATATTTAAGAAAATGATTAGAGAGATGAAAACAAAACTCTGGAGCACGCTGAACTGCTTGCCCAAAAAAGGGGGAGTGTTTCAGGTTTCAGACCCCTCAGCCAACACCAAGCACATGGCCAAAGGACAGACCAAGGGGAAAAGCAACAGGAGATTCTTCCTTTGTCCTTTGGAGCCAGGTGGAGGAGGAAGCAGTCCAACAGCACTGCTTAATTTCTGCCATAGGACTCTACTGAATGATTCAAACACTGATTGTCCTCTCCTTGGTTCAGTCCTGTCCAGGTAAATGCCCTTATAGCAATAAACCTGCTGCAGACAGCACAGCATTTATCAATAGATCAATAGTCAATTTATTTACCTCATTCACCTGCCAGCTGTCATAAGGGAGCCTGTCTGCTTGCCTGGTTGTTATGCAAAATGCTGTTGGACTTTCAGCCTAAGTGATTTCTTTCTCGTACTTTTCTGGAATTAAATTTTTAGATTTTTTTTTTCTCTCTTTCATGGCAGAGTTTCAGCCTCTGTCTAATTTGGAACTAGTTTAAATCTACAGACTGGAGGTTTTTTAAATAGATTAGGGGGGATGAGTGCCAAACCCTCACAGGAAACTAATTCTTGTAGGTCCTTTGAAAAGCTCAGCTTTGAAGAGTGACTTCTTCATGCTGGCCTAGATAGGGAAGAGGCCAAGCTGCCGAGGAAAGTGCTAAAAGAATATTGCACTGCTCAGCCTGGGGCTGTCTGGCATTTTGAGGGCACGGAGTGGAAATGAAACATCACTGACCCCACCATAATCACAGATACCCCGCACAGCCTCGTATAAACCCTGATCTGGCAGAACAAGATAAGCACTACAGTGCTGTTGTCACGCTCAGCCCCCGTCCCTGGGCATTGTTTGCAGAATCCAGGGCTCACAGGAACCTGCAAGAGCCACCGTCCTGAGGACTGGAGATAACCAGGACTTTGTGCAGCCAGGGGCTGGGACAATTGGGCTGAAAAAAAGAAAGGCAAAGCAAAACAAAAGCCCCAAACCAACAGCTCTGTTGTAGGGGCATCTGGAAGGATTCTGGAAGATTTAGGGCTAACTCAGAACTTGTTTCTTAGCAGACAAGGCCTAAAATCTGTCTGGTTTGCTTCACACTCGTTCTGACAGCTACTAAAACTTGTCTGCAGCACACACAGACATGTCCAAAAATATCTGTCTTAATGATGGTGAGGTGCTTGAAGGAAAACAGGGGCAGAGACACCAAAATCCCAGGGAACATCTCTCTGCCATCTGGGAGTCCTGATGACATCACAGTCAATTATGTGGGCACTATGCCAAGGAGAGGGCTTGAAATCATGTTTGTGTCCTGCTGTTACTGAAGAGCGTGTTGCCTTCAGGGAGGCTCATCACCTTTGGGAGCAGCTGATGGCTTTTAAGATAAATTTTATTAAAAAAGTAAAGAGCCATCGAGCAGAAAGGAGCTGGTGCCTTGTCCTTGCCCAGATCCCAGGGAGGGGTGGGGCTGCTCCTGTTTGAGGGTGCCTGGGTGGGACGCACTGGCTGCCCTGAAGGATGTACAACCAGGAGGGGTTGGGGTGTTCTACTCAGGCTTGGCTCAGTGCCTTCCTCCTCTTCTATTTTTTTTTCCCCTTTTTAAAACTGTGTCTGTCTTGATCATTGTTTAATGCATTTAATTTCTTTTTTGTTTCAAGCACCAGCCCCCAAGCTCTGTGCTGAACTTGTTTCGTCACTTACCTGCTTTGGTTGTCTCGGCCATTTGAAGATGGGCAATTTAATTTGCTCTGATGGCTTCTCTCCCTCAGCCTTCCTTCCCTGGGTAGAGATGCTCCTGCCCCTGGATCCTGCTGTCCTTTCTGATGGTGCAGAGTGAGGTCTGCATGATGTACCTATTCCAGTCTCTTGACTTTTCCTCCCTCTCCAGTAGTTTTTTCCCTGTTTTTCTGCTTCCCTAGAGGGGTCATAGTGCTGATGAGCACTGAGACATTCCTAGTGGCTCCTGCTGCCCCTGACATACTGGCCTTGATGGAAGCTCATTAATGCAGGCTTGAAAGGGCAGTATTTTCTCAGCCCTATTCAAATAAAGTGTGTCCCCTTGCTGTTACAGGGAGGAGAGCCTTCACTCTGTGCCTGTGCCTCCCTGAGGCTTCACCCCTTTCCCTCTTCCCTCTCCCCTCCCTTCCTCCTTCAGCACCTCCTACCTCTTCCAGCCCTTAAAGAAGCTCCAGATCTTCTCCAGAGGGCAGCTGCCCCGTGCTGGCCTGGCAGGGATTTCCTGGCACACCCCAAATTCCCTTGGGCTCTCAGCCCTGCTGAGGCAGAGCACCAAGGGCCTCTCCCCCACCACTGAGACCTTGGGCCAGGGTTTCTGCTTATCCCATCTCTGCCTCGGGGACACTGACTCTTCCTGCTCCTTGCTAAGAGGGTTCTCATCTTTCCAAAGCCATTCAAAGCTTCCCTGCTGGCAGAAGTTCAGGTCCTTGCTTGGGATTTCCCCGAGAGTCAGAACCAAAAAAAACAATCCCAGCTGTACCAATCCCAGCTGTGCCATGGGGTGCCCCCTAATCCTGGTCAAGTCTTTGAAACTTCTTCATCTGGAAAGTAAGTGATGCACAGGGCAGTATTTCTATTTTTAAATGCCTCAGTACCTGTAGAGGCCTCACCTCTATGTCCCAGGGGGTGGCACAGAGACCGTGGTGCCACTGGTGGCTCTGAGAAGCAGAGTGAAAGGCAGCCCAGAATGGTTTTGATGCCATAATGATTGAATTTTTTTTGACTTCTCTTTTATACCTCTTTTGTATGCCTTTGTGGCCTTTTGTGTTCTTGGTGTTTCTTTTTAGCCTACATTTCTAAACTTGATGTTTTGTTGAGTTAGGAGACTGAACATCTTGGAGGCCTCAGACACCAAGGTCCTCTCTGGACACATTTTGTAAACTCAAAGCTGGGTCTGGCCAGGGGAGGGTTCCTGGGGAGGGGGGTTCACTCGGCCTCACTCCCTGGGGAATCTTTGATAGATGTGCTAATTTGTAACACCTATAATTCTATACCCGATCTATCGTGGGGGTGCATTTTGGGGTGGGCATTTCCATGTGCATGTTGGGAGTGTTCCACCTGGACAGAGTGCACCAGGGATCCTTGAAATAAATACCCAGGGAAAATCCCCTTTTCCCCTTCTACCCATGTTCAGCTCTGATTTTAAGAACAAGGATAAGGCATCAGTTTCAGTGCCCTTTTGCACCCATTAGCCATGAATCCAAGGCCCTGGTAAATCCTCCCAAGATTCACAGATGGAAGGATTCAGTGGTGACAGACAGTATTGTTTACTTAACCCAGCACCCTGAATTCGTTTTGGCTGATTTTCTGCTTCTGCAGAAAATGCAATTAAATCTAGAGTTGAAAGCTAATAGAAAACCTGTTCTTGGAGGTGTTTCTTCAGAGACTTCAGGAGTTTCAGGCTGGAACATTCCCTAAGGCCGAATCTATGCTGTTCCCTGCAAATATAATTTTTTTTATGACCTCAATAATTCTAAATGATTTCAGTAGCCATATCTATTAATGTTAAGTCTATTTTCCAAAATTGTACCATAATCTTGGCCTCAGGTGCATCTTGCATCAGAGGGTTCTGTAGGTTGCTTGGAAAATTGCTGGAATTAGGTTTTCTTTCCATGTAAAATATTGAAATTCAGTGAGCCAAGTTTAAAATGTATTTTTTGGACATTAAACAGGAAGCTTAACAAGACCATATAATTTGCTTGACCATTGAGGTTGGAGCAGATGACCCCACTGGTGTTCTCTTCCAAACTTAACCCTTCTTTGATTCCAATCCCAATGAATCAACAGCTCACAAAGAAATAAAACAGCCAAATGCTATGCAAAACCTATAAAAAAGCTTGAAAAATGTTGCTAAGAAAATTCAAATAATGCATAACTTAGAGGGAATTGCAACTGGTTCATGGATATTCTATGAGCAGAAGATAAACATCTAAGTTAGCTGCATAAATTATTCATCATAACATATTTGCTCAGCTTTTCTCATCAGCTGGGAAAGCCACATATCCAAGCACAGGGCGAGTACAGCAGAACTGGGCTTTCACCTCCCTGATGTGCCCTGGGAGCAGGAAGCCCTGGGCAGGGATGGCATCAATAACAATTGGGTAGGAAAAGTCTCCTTCACTATCAAGCTTTAGAGGTGGATCCTGCTCAGGGCTCATCTGCTGCATCAACGGGGACTGGGATTGTCCCCTGGCAGCAGGAAAGGCTGAAGATGTGATGGTGATTTCTTTTAAACTCCTGCTTTTGCCTCCTGCCAGTGGTGTCATGAGATGTTGGACCTGACGTAAAAAATGAACCCACTTTCCCTTTGGACACATTGTTTCTCAAAATTTCACTCTCCTTTCCTGCCTTCTCCTGCCTTCATTGCCAATTGCTTCCCAGCTGGCCCTGTCCATCTCCACACCCTGAACAGAGACACTCCCAGGGTCTGGGTGCTGATACATCACAGAATCCTGGAGTGGTTTGGGTTGGAAGGGACCTTAAAAACCATCCCATCCCACCCCTGCCATGGCAGGGACACCTTCCACCATCCCAGGGTGCTCCAAGCCCCGTCCGGCCTGGCCTTGGACACTGCCAGGGATCCAGGGGCAGCCACAGCTTCCCTGAAGGAGAATAGGGATCAACAGGGGTCAGATACCTGACCAGTTGCACATTTCAACTCTGTGCTAAATTTGCTGCTGAATTATCTATTACAAAGCAGCAAAACTACTTTATTGGGAACATGAAACATTCCCTCAGCCCTTTCTGAAAACCTGCTGGCTCTGGCGTGCTCTGGCTCCTCCTGACTTTATGGATACTGCAGGAAGCAGGAATCTGAATGTGTGCTTGAGTTTTACAGGAAGCAATAACCGTCTCTTTGGAGAGGAAGCACAGATGGCATTCTTCCTATGCTTGCTAGTTATGATCTTTCTGATGGGAACATGGGCATGTCTATTTATTATAAAACCTTGCCTGTCTTTGAGCATCCAGCTCTGCCTCTTCCCATGCACTGCAACTGCTGAAGGGACCATTCCTTCCTCAAAGGGGATTTCCTTGTGTAGCGAGGTCTGGGATTCAAAGTCTAATCTGGAAGGATTAGAGAAACCTCTCTGTAGTGTCACAGAGAAACTATTTGTCTTTACTTTTAAAGTTTATCTATCATTAAAATCAAGTTTTACACAGTTCTGGAACAGCAGGTAACACCCTCTGCTCCATAATGGGGATACACTGGTGATGTATTTGTTATCTGCAGACAACTTGGGAGCCAATGATCTGTTTCAGTCACTCCTTGTGTTAAGAACCTGTTGTATGGTTGGTTTTTTTTACCATTTTCTAGAAAAAATGGATGTTTCTTCAGATTGGAAGGTTTGACAGTAATGACTCTTGTAACATAGTAAGAGGTGTGTTTTGTTTTGGCATTTTGACTTGGCTTGTGAAAGCAAGGAACTACAGAGGGGGCATTAGCTCAGGTGTAAGGAGATATTTTGAAATAAATAGCTGGCACTTTTCTATTTTGATGAATGTAACTGCTGTCAGGCAGCGTGGAGTGTTGTGAAGGGGCACAATCAAAATAAATACCTGCATAATTACATTAAGTCAAATAACCTAACACACGTTGAGTGGACTGAGTACAGAATCAGCCTGGGCAGAAAGGATCTGGTTTGTGATCCTGGCTTTGCAGCTGAGTCTCCTAAATCTGCCTGTGTGTCAGGGTCTGTGCCAGCCAGGTGGGTTCTTGTGCTGGGTGGGCACACGGTGATGGGAGGTGCTGCCCCAGTGCCAGGTGCTCTCATTCCTGCTTTGGACGGGATGTTATGGAATATTCCTTGCAGCATTCCCGCCGGGCAAGGACTTTGCATGCAGGATGGAGAAGTGCAAAGACGTTCATTGCACAGCTCAAGGTACCTAAATACCAGTGCACAAACAGGATAGAACCTCATAGAAACAGGAAGAGCAAACCGCAGGATTTCACCCACTCACCTGGAGTATTCCCTAGATATCACCTATTATGGGAGGGTTCTTTTCCAGCCCATCTCAGGTGCCCTGGAAGTGTTTCCATGGTTCCCAGCGGGCCTAGGGAAGATGCTTTTGTAGGCCTTCAGGCCTGCTCTTCTACAACACCCCTGGTGGAACCCAACAATTCCACACCAGCCACAGGAACAGATTTGGCCCCAGAATCCTGCTGGGAATGCCAAGTCTGCCTGAAGGGTTCCAGTCAGTCTTTCCTGGGTAACACTTTGATGAGGGTGCCTTCAGAGAGGACCCCTATCCCAATTCACACCTCAGAATAATACCTGTACCATCTAATCACCCAGTCCTCAAATCCAACCCCAAATCCTTAATTCTGATCAGTAGTCCCTTAACTTCTTGTTGTTTTTACTGGTCACTGGGCTGGCCTTCTTTTGAAGGTACTTCATTCTCTTGGAGTAGTTCCCTTGGTCCTTATCTTCATTCCACTTGTATCTGCTGAATTCAGCTCATTCCTTGTTAGCAGCATTAATTTTCCCAAAGAAGTTTACTCTTGGTCAGCTTTTGCACGTGAAGGCTTCCTCTGCTTTAGCTGCTGCTGCTGAGCCACACTAATGCTAAACAAGACTGCTCCCACAGAACACTGCTATTAAATTTCTTCTGTAACCCTGGGATAAAGTTAAATTTTTTCCATAGAGGCTGGTATGGGGCTGTATTTTGGATTTTGCTGGAAACAGCTGATAACACAGGGGTGTGGCTGAGCAGAGCTCACACAGGTCAGGGCTTTTCTGCCTCTCACCCCACCCCACCAGTGCCGAGGTTGGGATGCACAGGGAGCTGCAGGGGGGACAGAGGCTGGACAGCTGACCCCACCTGACCCCCAGGACATCCCACACCACAGGACATCACACTCAGCTTTCAGAGCTGAGGAAGGAGGAGGAAAGGGGGATGTGCAGAGTGAGGAACTTTGTCCTCCCCAGTCACTCTGATGGAGCCCTGGGCATGGCTGAACTCCAGACTGCGACGGGAGCTGGGGAATGGATTCCTTGTTTTGCTTTGCTTTCCTGTGCAGCTTTTTCTTTATCTGCTGAACTGTTTATCTCAACTCACAGGTTCTCTCACTTTCACCCTTCTGACTCTCTTCCTCTCCGGGAGGAGTGTGTGGCTGCATGGGGCTGAGCTGCCAGCTGGGGTTGAACCACAACACCTATAATCTAAATAAAATGTTAGTCCTAAACCCAAGTTACAGGAATAAGTGAATGGAAAGTGACAGAGAAGCCTGTGAGCTGATGATCTGGGAGACAGCTTAAGATAGAGCAGGTGCATTGTAGGAGAATGGGTATAAATAATATCCTCTCCTTAAAGGAAGGCTTTGCTCAATATTTTTCAAGAGACATTAATAGGTTTCTCATTTTTCAGGTGCTCAGCTGGTGATGTTTCAGAGGCCTGATTTTTAGATTGCAGGTGTGCAAGCTTTTCTCTAGGCATTTCCCTCTGTGTCATTTCAAAATGGATACCTGCAATAAAGAACTGCTTCTGCAAACATTAACTTTATTTTTTTTCTCAGTCGCTCTGAGTTTAAAAGCATGAATTTGAGAATCATTTTGATTTTTTTTTCTAAAACACAAACAAAACCTCTGCTTTCATCCTGGACTCTGCTTATATCTGAATCCATCCTTTTACATGGTTTGTCTCAAAAATTGTTTTCCAAAACGCTCTTTTGCCATAATCCTGGTGCTGAAAGATGAAGGTTGTTCTGGAGAAAATGTATTTTCTTGGAGAAAATGTATTTTCTTCAGCTTTGCTTTGCAAAAGTGTGCTAGGAAGGCTTGTAGGCAGCAGGGATATAACAATGATCAGTTTGGGCTAGATCTAGACCAGTTTGGTGGTCTAGACCAGCTCATTTGCTGACAGAATTTGCTGCTTTATGGAGAAGTGCAAGACCCCAAAGGGTGGGAGGGCGAAAGGACCAGCCTGCTTCTGTTTTAGGGAAGTCCAGCTCTCTGCTGGACACCTCTGATGACCCCAAGGGCACCTCCTCACCAGCCTGATCCTCACAGTCTGTGGTTATTGTGCAATAATGATGCCTTAGATTTTGACTTTTATATTTTTCAAAATCCTGTACTGCTTAGTGTGTAACTCTGAGGTTTCTTGTAGCCTNAGCCTCTGGCTCCCGGGGTGTACCTTGAAGGCCCTTCAAATAAATACCCACCTTTATTCCCTTACTCCTGTCTGGTCTCTGTTTATAGGTGGCCTCTTAAGGCATCAATAATGTCTCGCTTTTCCTCTTCTCCTCCCCTTCCCCTCTGCCCAGCCTTGTGGCCTCACGTCTCTATCCATGTGGGGATGTCCAACAGGATCGGCCCCTTCTCCACCCTCCTCTCCTGCCCCCAGTGCCTCTCCCCGCCCCTCCAGACTCGCAGCCTCACCCCTGTTGTGTTCCTGTGTTGTGGCACAGGGAGTTTGCCCGTTGGAAGGTGAGGAACACAGCCATCGAGAGGAGGGACCTGCTCCACAACCCGCTGCCCCTGATGCCCGAGTTCCAGAGGAGCATCCGCCTGCTGGGCAGGAGACCCACCACGCAGCAGTTCATCGATACCATCATCAAAAAGTACGGCACCCACCTCCTCATCTCTGCCACCCTGGGAGGTAGGTGTGCAGCGGGTTTTGGGGGTGGGGAAGGCACTGGGCAGTGCTGGAAATGTGTTCAGTTCGGTGTGGAGGTGCTGGAGTGAGGCCAGCAGAGGCTACGGCAATGGTGATGGGATTTGGGTATCTGTTCTGAGGGAAAACGGAGGGACTTTGGGGCTGTTCAGTCTCAAGAAGAGATGACTGAGAGGAGACCTCGTTAATGAGTGTAATTATCTAAATGGGAGTGCCTAGAGCATGGCCCAGGCTCATCTTGGTGGTGCCAGCCACAAGGACAAGAGGAACAGGCAGAAACTGATGCCCAGGGAGTTCCAGCTGGACATGAGGAAGAATTTCTTTCTTGGGAGCACTGGAACAGATTGCCCAGAGAGGGTGCAGAGTGTCCCTCACAGAAGATATTCCAGAACCAGCTGGATGCAGTCCTGTGCCCTGTGCTCTGGGATGACCCTGCTGGAGCAGGGAGGCTGGACCCAGTACTCCAGTGGTCCTTTCCCCAGTACTCCAGTGGTCCTTTCCAGTCTGAACACCCCTGTGACTCTGAGAGCATGGTGGGGGCACAGGCCAGGCTGCAGCCCCCCCTCCCTGCAGCGTTCACACCAGGCAAGGGCTTGGCATGCAGGATGGAGAAGTGCAAAGACGTTCATTGCACAGCTCAGGGTACCTAAATACCAGTGCACAAACAGGATAGAACCTCATAGAAACAGGAAGAGCAAACCCCAGGATTTCACCCACTCACCTGGAGTATTCCCTAGATATCACCTATTATGGGAAGGTGTAAATAATCCCAGATAAGGCCACTGACCACAATCTTCCCGGGCCATTGGTCAGGAAGGTCACTGACCCATGGTCCTCTTTTCCAGCCCATCTCAGGTGAGCTGGAAGTGTTTCCATGGTTCCCACCAGGCCTAGGGAAGATGCTTTTGTAGGCCTTCAGGCCTGCTCTTCTACAACACCCACGGTGGAACCCAGCACTCCCAAAGCCCATCTTTGTGTCCCCACAGACCCTTTGCAAATGAATTCAGTGTGAGGTGGGAGTTCAGCCCCTGTGCTGCTCTGAGCACCGAGTGTGTCAGGAGAAACACGTCCCTCAGCTGGGGACTGTCCTGCCAGCCCTGCCCCACTGCCCTCAGCTTCACAACAGAATGCCTTCATCCCTCTTTTTTACAGGATGAAAACAAACGCAGGGGGAAAAACATCCTTTCTTGCTGGAACTGGAGGAATTTTAAAGAGCTCCAGGAAAAGGGAGTTCAAGGAGTTGGGCAGGGAGCGTGAGCAGAGGGGAAGAGATGGCCAGAAGGCTGAATGCATTAACATGGAGCAGATTTCTGGAAAAACAGCAGTTCAGTAAAATTCAAAATGTGTATACAAGGGCTGCAGAGAGGTCTGTGTGTGCACAGAATGTGTCAGGGATGACATCAGGGAGAGCCCTGTAGGGCCATGAACTCTTGAGCAGGCGATGCTGGTGGTTCTACAGCAACATTTTGAGTAGTGGCTGTCGAACACTGGAGGGGTGAAAATCAGCAGCTCCTATTGATATTTGCTCCTGGTTCTTTTTCCCCCCTCTGGATTATTTTCACAGTTCTTTTTCCCCTTTAGGGTAGGGCTTTCTTTCATTTAAATGCTTTTCTTCCAATAAAATAATTTATTCCAAATTTTTTATTCCAATAAATAATTTTCTTCCTACTATCTGTGAGAAGGATTTTGCAGTGTTAAAGGCTCAATTTTACTTCAGAATTTGTTGTTGTTGCTCCCTCTAATGTATCTCACCTCCAGCCTTGCCATGTTTCAAGTTTGTAGTGAACTTTGAGGAATTTCTGGCCATCTGTCTGTTCCCAGAGCATTCTGCAGACACTGGGATGAGATTAGATGTGTGCATATGATTCATGCACAGATTAGGTGGCAGGTAAATCGGCACAGTTCTCCTGAAGTCAAACGGCCTTTGGTGTGGGAAAGTCCTTCAAAGATCCTTGGGCTGCTCTTCCAGTCCAGGCACCCAAACAAGTCCATTCCATCAGCAACAAATGTGAGAGAAAGGAGGTTTCCAGGCATTGGAGAGTACAAGTGACTGCTTTCATCAGGCCTTAATGAAGTCTGGGTAGAGATAATCTGCTTTTTTTTGAGGAATTCACTTTTCTGGACCATGTTTTACAGAGCCCAAGACAGCAAAATAAAGCGAGATTTTTTTTTTTGTGGGTTTACTTTTTTTTCCAATGCCATTCCTCTTTTACTTGCCACTCACATCCGTGAAAATTCGAAATAGGAAAGACCTTTGATGGTAAAATATATTTTTAATTTTGCCTGGGTGAGGTTGTAAATTATTCACGGGCACTTGTTTCTTCTCCTGATTTTACAACACAACAACTTTAAATATGCAGAGCCTTGTAATGAGAACTGGTGTTGGAGGGGAGAGCTAAACGCTCCACCAGCCCCGAGCATGGTGAGCGATGGTAGGGAGAAAAAGAGGATTTATCTTGGTAATGTCAGTCCCAGGGAAAATGCAGATGGAGCTGGGCATGCATTATGCACGGAGGACACGCTCTAATCACAGTCTGTGGGCTAAACAAGAGCTCTGGGATATGAAAACAGACATGTCCTGGCACTGGGGCTCTCCCAGGACCTGGTGTCTCCTCAGCAGAGAGCTCTGCCCTGGGTTACAGCTGCTGGCAGCTCAGCCTGCAGTCTGAGGAGGTGGCAGACGGTGACAGAGGCACAGGAAATTGTCTGGCTTTGAAATGCCAGCTGCTGCAGGGGCCCCGGGAGGGTGGGAGACAGAGCAGCACCTGAACACAGCGATTTCCACACCTGGCCCCAGCAGGAACAGCCCTGGTGCCTTCCAGCCTGCAGAGCAGCCAGGTCCTCTGAGAGCCCAGCAAAGCCCAGCTCTGCTCCAGTCCAGTTCTGACAAAGGCGTTGGTGAAGGGTCACTCTGAGGGCATCCGTGCTCTGGGATGGAGCACGCAGAGCTGAGAGCCAATTTTCAGGAAAAACCCTCAAGGAAAAACAACTTTGAACATAGCATTCGCTTAATAAAGGAGAAATTAAGACTTAATAATGCAGCAAAATTCTGTTAACCTCTCTTGATCCAAGAGTTGCTTTCCCATGTGCCCCCTCCATGGGGATGCTGTGCTTTTCCAGCTCTGCACAGAGCTACACAAAATAGGTTTCCAGCAGCCCTCAATCCTAGGGACTGCACCTTCAGGAAAAAGCATCATCGCTTCTGGAATTTACTGCTCTGTTTTCTTCCTTTGGAGGAAGAAATGACAGCTTTTGTGGGGAAATCACTGATCCCCACTGCCCCAGAGCACAGATTTCTCTTCTTTGTTGAGTTTCTTACTGCCTGGTTTGTGTTGTGTAGGGACCAAATCCAAGAGGAGATCTGCTGGTGCCCTCTGGCCAAGGCATTCCAGCCTCAGCATTCCTCTAGTGAAAGTGAATTAGTCTGGAATGAAAAAGTCCTGATATTTGTGCCTTGGCTATTAAGGCATGATATTTTTCCAGAAAAAGTTGGTTTTTTCCAATTATTGGTGGAATTGATGAAGATTTGATGGCTGTGAATCACAGTTAAAGGGAGAATTATCCCAAGTCTTCCTTCTACTGCCACAGCCTCACAACATGGTGGTGAAGCAAAATTTCTCATTTCTCTCTGCTGCATCTCCTTGCAGTTAAGTGCTTCTGACACATGAGAGATCCAAAACTTCCGGCTCAAAATACACTTTCACGCTGATCCAGCCTCTTCAGTGGCAAATGAGTTGACTCATGAAAACTGACCAAGTTTTTTCAAATCCTCCTGAAAAACACAAAGAGACGAAACTTGAAAATGCACTGAGAGTGGTCAGTGACCACTATTCCTCACACTAATCAGACATTTTATTACCTGTGCCTTGCTGGCTGTTTGTTGTAGTCACCTGTTGTGTCTCACCAGACACAGGGGGTTAAATCCTCTGGAAGATGGATTAACTTTGTTTGTGTGGACAGAGCCTGATGTGGCAGAGCCTTGACCCCTGCCAAGGTCTCCTCACAAGCTCAACACACAAAAATGGCAATGGTCATAAAGGAAATCAAAGCTGGTCGTTTTCCAGGGAAGGTGTTTTTGTGAGAGGTAACAATGATGATATTGTTACTACCACAGCTTTGATCATGGCCAAAGGCTGGTCTGTTATTTTTAGCAAAATATTAAAGACAAAGTTTTACATGGAAACTTCTCCACTTAGGTCCTGTGAAGCCAATTAAAAGATTTCAACTGATCAATTCTTTTGATGAAAAGTACCTTCTTTCCACAAAAAAAAAAAAAAAGGCAATTTTTCATCTCACAGCCAAAGGCTGAATCCTCAATACAACTATTTCTTGAAAAACTGAAATTTAATAAAAATATTTTGATTTTCAGCCAGAATATTTTTTGGTTGTTTTTAGGCATTTGGCTTTCAGATAAAAGCTGGAAAATTTCCAGGGAAAGTGAGGGGGATGGCTTACTGGGATTTTGGGTTATTTTTTTCATATATGCAACAAAAGAAGTAATTTGGATGAATTAAACTATTTCAGCTAATAAGAATTTTAAAGAAAAATAAGTCCTTGTTCTCTTAAAAAAAAAGAATTATGCCAAGATGATGAAGACCAAAATATTTTTTGGCCTTGAAAGTGGTAGTAGATATTTTTTGGACCATGCTATCACTGCCAGAGGCATGAATTCATCAGTGGTTCATCTATCAAATAAGAACAAGCACCATTCTTCTCATTAAGAGAGTTACGTGGAAATGGCACATTCCTCCCATAGTTGTGTCTTCTCTTCATTTATTAAAATCCAAGTTTCACGTGTTAAGGATGCAGGATGGAATTCCACCTTTTTAGACCTCTGATAGTGCCAGCCTTACGTTAAGAATGAACTGGATTTTAATGTGCCTCACCCAGCACAAATTGAACTATTAGGTAAATATTCCTTCTCAGCTTCATGTCCTTTTCAGGTGTTTTGTTACATTCAGGTCTCTGCTGACATTTATCAGTTCTTCACTCCCAGATTCTCTGTGGTTACCATTTCAAAATCACCTGCTTTTGTCCCTTACCTAGTACAGTATTTTCACTTACTACTTATATTCCCTGAAAGAGACTCTGGGAGAGGAAAGAGGCAGGAAGGGTGGTTAGTTCAAATTAACTTTCTTATTTACTCTTTCCTCTGATTACTTATCTTCACTCATCCCCTTTCCCTTCCCCTTTTGCAAGGCCACTGGAAGGCGAGGAGGCCCAAATAACATTTTTGTCCACTCTACCTACCTGCACACTGTGTTGTATTTGCAATCATCATCTATTCCCTCTAGAAATCAGGTCAGACAGAGACTTCCATAAAGTGGGACCTTCTCCTGTCAGCTGTGCATCATTCCAGAGGCACTGCCCACAGAGAGAACGTTCCTCGAGAGGGACAGATGGGCTGAATCCTCTCCAGCAGTTGTGGCAAAGCTCTGCTGGCTCAAAAATCTCCAAAATGTTGTCTACTCAATTCAGTGGAGCTGCTTTACTTGTCTGGTGGACATGGCCTTGCTGTCTGAATAGAGGAGGAGGCTTTTGTATTCCCCCTTGGTCCTGGTGCTGGTGGGGAATTCCTCCAAGAGCGCTTTAGGTGTTGGAGTTCTTTCTTTAGGTGCAGTAGATAACACCACTTGCTCCTGTTAAGACAGCCCTACCTGGCAGCCTGAAATGTGCTTTTCTTTCTGCTGCAGGAGAGGAGGCCTTAACCATGTACATGGACAAAAGCCGCCTCGACAGAAAGTCAGGAAACGCCACCCAGAGCGTTGAAGCGTTGCACCAGCTCGCGTCCTCCTACTTTGTGGATCGTGATGGCACCATGAGGAGACTCCATGAGATCCAGATCTCTACCGGAGCAATCAAGGTACCACGTATTGCCTTAGGAAGAGGAAAAAGTTGGTGTGCCTGTATGGGTTCTCCAGGGATTTGGGGCAGGACTTTGCCAGTCTGATGTCTTTGATCACAATTTGTTTTGTTCCCAGGGTTAGTTTTTCTGTTATTCAGTTGAAGAATTGATTTCCCCAGGGCCACTGATGGCTGGAAAGAGGTGGGCATTCAGTGTGGTGGTTGTGTAGGATGGGAGACTTTCACTAAATGTGGCAGTGACTTCTGGAAGGGAGAGAGGGAGCAGAGGACCCCGATCATTGATGGAGGTTGGATGGGAAAGGCAGGTCTGTGAAATGAACAACCCTGTGCCACCTAGGAGTATTTTTCTCCTTGGGGGTGTAAGGCTGAAAAACATCTCTCAGCTGAATTTGCTACAAGAAAAGGTGAAAAACTCAGTGTGGCATTACTGAGGCATCTGGAATGAAACGGACTGAGAGACAGCTTGGGGGTTGCAGCAGGAAGAAAAGGAAGCTGCTCAGAGAATACAAAATAGGGAAAATGGCTCTGCAAAGGCTGCCTTCTCTGAAAGCAATCATCCTACACTGGGCAGGGATTTTATTGTTGCTGAGTTCACTCCAGGGAAGGTGATGTGGATGGAGTCATCATTGTTAGCCATTTCTGAAAGGTTTCAGCTCTCGTTATTGTTCTGTGCTGTCTCATGGCTGAGTCTGTTCCCTTCTGGATGAGAAATTGTATTGAGATATTGAAACAGTGACAGCAGATAATCACCCGTGGTGAATTCCGGAAGGGCAGCTCTCCTCCGTGGCTGGAAACCAACAGCAGCAGCCCTGCAGGTCATCTGTGCCTCCATCCATCCTCAGCACAGGGCTGCTGTTCACAGCTGTTGTGGGAGCACCAGGCACCTCTGTGGGCTGGAAATCCATCTCTGCTTCTTGGCTTTCCAATAAGAGAAGCCAGGGAATAATTCCTCTACAGGCTTCTGATGTTCTCCAATGGAGATGGTCTATGAGAAACATCAATCTGCAGGATTGCCAAGCCCAGAATAACCTGCGGTACCCTAAAGGAACCAGCCACAATTCACTCTGATTTTTCAGCTTGCCACTGCACCAAACATTTGCAGTGTCTATGCAGGGTGGAGCCTTTTTTTTCCCAACTGGGGAAGATGTGTTTTGGGTTGTACCAGCTGGTGACAAGGAGTCCTTGAATTAAAAGATTTAAAAAGCCTGGGGGAGGTGTGGTGCTGCAGTCAAAGGGAATGTTCTCTCTTTTCCACATCCTCTGTAGGTAACAGAAACTCGGACCGGCCCCCTGGGCTGTAACAGCTACGACAATCTGGACTCTGTGAGTTCTGTCCTTCTGCAAAGCACTGAGAGCAAACTCCACCTGCAAGGTAGGGCCCAGGAGCTGGGGAGGGTGTGGAAATGGGAGAGGGGTGCCCTTTTTCTGAGCCTTGTCCCCTCTTCTCTTTGCTGTGATTCTGCTGTGTCTGGAAGTTCCCTGAAGCTTCTGGTGGCTTCACATGAGGCTCAGCTGAGCAGAGCCAGGGCTGGCCCCCGTGAAGTGTCTGAGTGCCCTCTGCCACTGAATTTTGATGGACTTCTGTGTATGAAACACACACCAACATAAAAAAAAATGTGACCTCTTCCATCAATATTGAAGGAGAATTCTGCCCACGTCTCTCCGTCCCTCCCGAATTGCTGATTTGTGTAAGAGGTTTGCAGATCAGCTTTCGGGACTCTCTAATGACCATAATCTTTGGGAAAAGTCACAGAGGTTTTATTTGGATGCTAGAAGCCATGGCTTCAGTCCCAGATGGGGAGCTAGTCCAGAAGTCAACAGATAGAGGTCATGGCTGAATTAATAAATAAATACATGCTGGTTAGCAAGAAGTCAGCTTCAGTAGAAGGAGAAAATTCACTGGGCATGTAATTTACAAAGGTTATTCCCAAGTTTTTTACAAAATAAGGAAATGTGGGATTTAATTGCTCATTTGCCCAGATGGTTTTATTTCTGGAATCCTTGTACTTGCACAAATTTTAATTTTTCAGATGAATGGGCTACATTACATCTTCCGCTTTGAGTATAATTTGGCAAGTGCTGTTTTAATCTTTGGTTTCACAGAAACTGGGTTTCATTTACCAAGTAATGTTGTGGATATAATATTATTGTTGTTATTATTTGCCTTTAAAAATAATAGACAGGTTGTTTTCACTATGCTGGTGATTACCCAAATCACTGAGTTCTGGTTCTTACCTAATTAACAATGAGCAATTTGAGGGGTTTTTTACACTGTGATGATAGCTGCTGGTAATGAAAACCCAAGGATGACACGTGAGATGGTGGGGAAGCAGCTAAATCAGCAGGCAGCTCGGGTTATAGGCAGACAAGTGAGTAAATCAATAGACCTCAATTGGTTATGTGATCCTACAAGAGAGGGGATCCAGCCAAGGGAGGGGCAAGGAAGAGGGAAAAATCAGGAGAGAGAGGGGATGAGGCTGTGATTCCTGCTGGGAGCAGACAGAGGACCTTGGGGGCCAACCACACCTGGGTTTTGTGGGGGTCCATGGCTGAACCCAGTGAGGGAGAGGCTGGAGCCCAGCCCAGGGAGACAGCGAGGGAAGGGAGGAAGGGAGGAGCTCTTCCTAACAGAGCAAAGTGACCTTTAAAGCTCCACCTGAGTTTTCTGCCTAATCTGGAGTGTGGTTCTTGGGATAATTACCCAGGATCCTTCCTCTGCTCCGAGAGGCCTCGTTAGGAATTAGTCACAGGGCTGCAGCAGGTAATGGATCGTGACCAAGTCTCCTCTGATCTGATTAGCAGCCGAGCATGAGCTGCTGACAGAAATCCATGTTCCTGCCTTTGTGTCACTCCAGCTCTGAGCCTGGCTCGATAAAAGAGCAGCTTCTTCATGACAGGGAGAATTTCTCTGTCTGGGAGTTGGGGTTTCAGAGCTGTGCCTTTCAGGAGAGACAAGGGGTGGAATGTTGTCGCTCTAGGACACGAAAGAAGCACTCCAGACTCGTAGTTCTGGAAAAGAGGCCGGCTGTTTATTTTCTTTCATTTATATATATGTTTCTAGGAATGACCATGGATTGGAGGATGAGGTTACCACCTCTTCCACCCACACTGGTCAGCTGAACAGTCCATCAAACTCTCTCTGCCTCAGGAGAAAGAATGAAAACAATAAAGTACAGTTAACACAACATGACTGTGTTTACAGAAAGTGCGTGAGAAACTTTATCAAAGAATGAAATCATAGAAAGACTGCAAAAGTCAGGGCAACAGAATGTGGCACTGCTTGTTCTGGTCTGGTTGACAAGGTGGTGATCAGTCCAAGGTTGGACTCAGTGATCTGGGTGGTCTTTTCCAATCTAAACAATTCCATGAACCCACGTAGGGTGTGGGCAGTTTGATTTCAGGGGAGGATGGTGCAGGGTGTCTGGTGCTGCACTTGTGGTTACTGGGACAGAAAAGAATCACTAATTTATAAACCAGTTTCCTTGTGGGCCCAGTACCACGGCATTGACTGGGGTATATATATACAAATATATACACAATATTTATCACAGGAGGCACAGAAGGTCTCCCTTTTTCCCAGCACTCCCTGGAGCAGGATCCCTGTGGTGATGCAGGGCAGGATGCCAGCAGCTCTACAGCATCCTGGTGGGAAAGGGGAATTTGTGTTCCCTGGAGAAGTGTCCTGGGCAGAAATTGGAAAATTTGACTGAAAAAAGCAACACTTTAAAAAAATGTCAGGAAATCCAAATTTCAGATGCATGTCCTGTTGTATCAATGCTGTTATTGACAGTATATGTCAGATTGGAGCATGGCACTGTTTCAGTGAGGTACTGTCCTTCTGTGCTGTTTTAAACTGTGCAACAATAAACAGGAAATGTTGCATATCAGGTCATTTGCTACATCAAATATGGTCATATATTATAATACTATACATATGTTATATACAATACTTAAATAATATTAAATATATTATATTACTAAAATTTAATATTCTGTTGTTACATATCTGTAAATACCCTTCTATATTATACATATGTAACTACATAGAAAGATGCATTATATACTTATATAATATCTATGATAGTTTAGCATTAGAATTTACACTATGATTACTACTAAAGCTTTTTCCAAGATGGGCAGAACAGTAATGACCAAAATGGACAGAGTGGTAATGAAAACACAAAACATTTCAGCTTTTCAGTGCAGGGAAATGAGGGAATATGAAAAAATACATTTAGAAAGTCAAAAGTGCTTTTGGAGTCAACATGCTCTCACAAAATGCTTCAATGAAACTGCATTTTCAACAGAGAACTCTTCTGTGGAAAATATTTCAAATAGCTCTAATTTAGAGCTGGGGAAATTTACCTCTTTTAATGCAGGAAGCCTTTTATATACAGTCTAAAGCCAAACATCTCTCTCTAATAGTTTTTCTAGGTGAATTAAGGACATGTTCCCTTGTCAGACACTTCATATTCTGCCTGTAGTTATCTAAGATAAACTTATACCAAATCTGTGCCGCTCTTCATTTTTAAAGAGGAATTTTATGCTTTACAAAGTGGCAGAATTCCCCCTCTGATCAATAAGTTACCTTCAAACCGAAGATATTCAAGTCAGCAGCAAACTTACCTTGTGCATCTGTTATCAGCTCCTGAGGCTGCTGCTGGGGGTGAGCCCATTCCTTGAGCACCCTGGCTTGGATTGAGGGATTCTCCCCATGGAAATGGTCCAATATCCCAGTTTTTAAGACCAGCTTGCCCCTCTTCTTGGCTGCCGACATGAGGTTGTTTCGTCAGTAGACAACAGTGAAAAATTGAATATATACATATATATTTATATTTATATATTTATATATATATGTTTTTCTGAATGTTTGCAATATCCAAATAAATTTCTCAGAGAACAACACAGCATTTGGGATATTTTATTAGGATTGTGGCTGGCAGCAGGGCTTTCCCAGCTAGCACAAGCTGCTCTGTGGGGCTGTTATATTCCTTGGGATTACAGCTTTCCTGCTTTACAGATAGCAACTGAAGCCCCCAGAGCAGTGATCTCAAAAGATTGATGCCACCTGTGCTTTACTGACAACCATAACCCACTGAATTCCAGCAATATTTAGTCCCTGGGCATGGGATAGAACTACACCTGAAAGGGAGGATGCCAGGACTGGGTGAGACGCTGCTGCTGGCACAGTGCTTGTAAAATCTCTTGCTGAGGTCTGATCACAGAGATGCTCAAAACTAAAGTAAAAAAGAAAAAAATTATATGAATCTGCCCTTGTCTGGGGATGATGAGGAATCTGTGAATATTTAAATGTGTATATATATACATACGTATATATATATGTATGTACTTCTGTGGAAATAGGCACAGCTGTGTTTCAGTAGCACTGATTTCTTCCACAAGAAAATTCCTGGCTGGAAGATGTGAGTCCCATGTAATCCCTGCAGCCTGTCTGAACGCCAGGGGGTTGTGTTTGGAGTGTGCACACTGGTGCTCTGATGAGTGGCTGGATTTGGGTGTCACTTGTGCAAACACAGCTCTGAGTGTGTGCTTCTTGTCAGACGCTTCAGGGAACTGATGGATACCAGCAAAACTGCTCTCCTGATGAAGTTAAGTATTTATATAAGTGCTTTGTTGAGCTGGTGCTAAGTGTACAGAGGTCTGATTGCCCCTTAAACATGATGTTATTTCTTACCAGAGGAGGTTGTCCTGGAAATGTTATTTTTTTTCAGAAACCATGAGTTTTGTGGGCAACAAAAAGCAAAATATCCACGTGAAGCACTGCAGTGTTAAAGCATGTTGTGTTTTGGAGATTACAGGGTATTCATGTTTCTGCATCTGCTGGCATGCACAGTGGATGTCCCTTGTAACGGAAAGTGCTTTCCCTGAAACTTCAGTTGCTTTTTTCACCCCTGTTTTTCCAGGAAAAAAACAAAATAAAAATCTCCAAAGCCAGGATCATTTGTAGCTGGGACCGAACTGCTTGTTGTGAGTTATCCAAGTTAAAATGCAAAGAGCAACTATGGAGAACTTAAGAGCCCGAGGTCATTTGATCATATTCAAAGAGCCAGAGCAGGTTGCTCCTCCATGAAGCAGAGTGGAAAATGAATTCATGGGACTTGGACCATGAATGAAGAGTCAATACACATCAAGAAGTCCAGCTCTGCTCTCATGTGAGCTTGAAAGCTCAGTGAGTACAGCTGCCTTCAGGCTCTCCAGTCCCCTTTGTGGAACAGTTCTCCAACAGCACTGCACTTCCATTCCATCCTGAAGGAAAGTTTTGGATCCTGGCAGGTGGCACCATCACCAATATCCATGTGAGGATTTGACAAGGGACCATCCCTCTGGTGTGGTTGTTTCAGATAGATCAGAGAATCCCAGAATGGTTTGGGTTGGAAGGGACCTTAAAGCCCATCCCATCCCACCCCTGCCATGGCAGGGACACCTTCCACTGTCCCAGGCTGCTCCAAGCCCCAGTGTCCAGCCTGGCCTTGGGCACTGCCAGGGATCCAGGGGCAGCCACAGCTGCTCTGGGCACCCTGTGCCAGGGCCTGCCCACCCTCACAGGGAAGAATTTTTTCCTAATGTCAAATCTAAACCTATTCTCTTCCAGTTTAAAGCTATTCCCCCTTGTCCTGTCACTACAATCCCTAGAAGAGACTAAGCTTCAGGACGTCCTGAACACAGCAGGAAGAAATCTGAGCTTCTTGTTGAGACACACCTCAAAAAAGACCAAAGGGACCTCAAAATGATGATCCTCTGCAGGCCAGTTTTGAGGTGTTTGCTGGGATGCTGTAGTGGTCAGCTCTTCCTGTGTTCCTTCCAGTCCCCAACAGCAAAGCAGAAAAGGCAGCAGGATCTATGCAGAAACCCTGTCACTGAATGCCAGGCTTGAAATCCCTCCCTGTGCAAGTGTCACAAGCATATTCCCAGCTGGATGGATGGTGCTCCAAGCTCATCCTGCCTGGAGGCTGCCAGGGGGGTCAGGCAGAGGGGCAGCTTGCTGGCATCAAGCATGGTGCTCACCCAGGGCAGGGGCAGAGGAAACAGGGCTGCCTGTGCCTTCACAGCCTCCCGGGCCCCCAAACCTCTTCTTCCAGAGGCACCTCGTTAAGGCTGAGGTGCCTCTCTGGATCCCAAAGCAAAAGGATAATGGGGGTCCCAGGGTCACCACCCGCTGTTTTTCTCTTGTCTGAGGCGAACACAACCCATCAGAGATGGGCCTGCACTCCTGAAAGGGGTCACAGCCCTTTTTGCCATTCCTGCACGCTCTCATCCTCTGAATTACTGTCTGATTTTCATTCTGCTCCAGTGAGCTGTCAGGCGCGGGCCCGGTAATCCAGCAGGGCAGAAACACAAACAGATGGGTAATTGACCCGCGTGCCTTCATTGCACTGCAGTTCAGTGCTGCCCTTCAGGCCAGAAACTCCTTTTGCTGCCTCTCCAAAGCCCCTTCTGGCCCTTTCCAAGTGGGGTCCCGTGGAAGGCTCGCTCGGAGTCGTTGTGCTCTGCCTCTGCCCCACAGACTCTGACAGGGCTGACAGACAGGACCTGCCAGGTGTGGATCCAGCTGTGGATCCTCAGGGAGATCCACAGGGAGTCTGGAGGAGGACAGGATGGAAAACCCCGTGTGCACTGTGCACGGGGCAAACAAACTGTTTGTACATCCTCTGGTACCTGAGCAAGGGGGCACTGACACTCTGCCTGCCCAGATGGATGGACACACAGACACTTGCCGTGGAGAAAGGACAAGGGGAGGGATCTCCCTGCTAAGGTAAACCTGCTGAGCACCACTGAAATCATTGCCACTAAACCCATTTGCACTTTGATAGGATTTGGCAGGTAGCCCTCCTAGCAGGGAGCAAGCTGAGAAGGCTTAGGTACCCAACTCCTGTATTTGTGCTGTGGGAGCTGGGCACTTAACTCTGCAAGGGTCTTTTACAAATCCCCTCTCGTGTTATTTTCCTTTCTTCTGTTTTCCATTCCTTCCTATTTTCCCTTTCAGTGTGTATTTTCCTTTTTCCTGTGGTACCAAATCCATTTAGTGTCTCTCGAAACAGGTCAGGGCAGCATAAAGCTCATTGCTTCTGAACTGGTATTTGGTTTCAGGAGACAAAAACTGCCACACCTGGGAATAAGGGATGCTTTCATTCAGGGGCTTTGTACTGTGCTGGGACCTGGGAATGGGATGAAAGGGTGTTGGGGAGAGGGAAGTTACTTGTCACCCTTCTCCCACACACGAGATGGGCTCTGTTCTCAGCTAAATCACTGCTTGCCCTGCAGGGATGCAACTTGTACCTTCCTTATTCATGACAGCTTTTAATTCTTCACCATAACTTTCCCAAACTGTTAACGAAACAGGTTTCCAAAGAGGAACAAACACCTGAAATGAATTTTTTATTTACTTTTTTTCCTCCCGTAACCCTCTTGTTCCCTCTCCAGGTCTCCAGATCATCTTCCCTCAATATTTACAGGAGAAGTTTGTCCAGTCTGCCTTGAGTTACATCATGTGCAACGGGGAGGGCGAGTACATCTGCCGGGACAGCCAGTGCGGCTGCCAGTGCTCCGAGGAGTTCCCGCAGTGCAACTGCCCCATCACCGACATCCAGATCATGGAGTACACCCTCGCAAACATGGCCAAGACCTGGACAGAGGCCTATAAAGATCTGGAGAATTCAGGTAACGGATCAAAACTCACTTTTTCAATTAATGGCAGATCGTAGCAGGTGAAAATCTTTTGTTCCCGCTGTATAATGATCTAGTTTGGCTAAAAAATAGAGGATATGGAACCTGAACCCAGGATCTTAAGTCTTGAGGGAGTACCCTTTTTCCCTAGACCTTTTTTCTTTTGTTCCCGCTGTATAATGCTCTAGTTTGGATAAAAAATAGTTGATATTGAACCCAAACCCAGGATCTTAGTCTTGAGGGAGTACCCATTTTCCCTAGCAAACATGGCCAAGATGTGGACAGAGGCCTATAAAGATCTGGAGAATTCAGGTAACGGAGCAAAACTCACTTTTTTTTCAATTCATGGCAGATCTGTCAGGTGAAAATCTTTTGTTCCTGCTGTATAATGATCTAGTTTGGCTAAAAAATAGAGGATATGGAACCCGAACCCAGGATCTTAGTCTTGAGGGAGTACCCTTTTTCCCTAGTAAACATGGCCAAGACCTGGACAAAAGCCTATGAAGATCTGGAGAATTCAGGTAACAGAGCAAAACTCACTTTTTTTCAATTCATGGCAGATCGTATCAGGTGAAAATCTTTTGTTCCCGCAGTATAATGCTCTAGTTTGGATAAAAAATAGATGATACTGAACCCAAACCCAAAATCTTGAGGGAGTACCCTTTTCCCCTCTGTTAAACACACAGACAGGAACACACATCACACCTGGAATTATGTGTACAGGGATATTTTCCATGGAACTGTATGTTTGGTTAAAAATCTGATTTTTCATACCAAACCATCTCCAAATCTCTCTTTTAAGAGTTCTATGGAGAAACTTCCATAACATGAATGGTGCAGAAATTGCTTTTCAGATTTGCATGAATGATTTATTCTGCTTTGGTGAAAGCAATTCAGAGGGAGAAGAGCACACGGGCCAGATGACACCTCCTTTGAGGCAGGGAGAAGAAGGGAAAATGATTCCTCTCTCCTGCAGGGCAATGTCTGCTGCTGGGAACATTTCTCTTTTCCACTTTCTCCCCAGGTGAGGCCGGGGGTGTCAGCAGAGTTTGTTCCACGTCGATGCTGGTAGTGGGAGTAGTTTACCCATAGTAGGTGTGTTGTACTCATGGGATACACACTCTTGAGGGCTTGAGGGAGGAAAGAGCAACACTTTCAGTGAATTCTATCCTTTAGCAAGTGGCCTGCCTGCCCTGAAACTACACAGGCAGCAAGCAGAACTTCAGCAGGAACTTGTCCTTGTGCTGACTCTCATCTTTCAGTCTTTCCGACTCATTTTCTTCCATGATTATTGTCACAACTGCCCAGATCTCCATGCCAGGGAAGAAAACTGTGACAAAAGGACCCTCTAGCTAAATTCAAGAAGAATTCTTCATAAGTTTTCTTTCTTTCTTCATGTTGAAGGTCACCACAATCCCTTTAAAGGCTGAAATGCAGTAGCCTGTGATGTGTCCTCGAAGGGCTGTTGAGGATTTGCTTCATACTTCAACATGTGGCCCCTGCTGGTGTCCTGCTGCTGCACAGATCCTTGTGTCCCACTGATGCTGTCACCTTGGGGACAGCTGAGCAGTCAGAGTGGCAGTTAATGGCCCGGGGCTAATGACCAGCTTGGCCAGATCCCCCCACGTACCCAGGGCAGCCACAGGGCTGGGCAGTTCCAGGAGCAGGACACCAGGTCAGATGTTTTCTGCGAGTTTCCGTGGGTTCGTGGATGGAGTGGGTAACACCAGGGTAAACCAGAAATGGGGATTTCAGGAGCTTTTGCCAGCTCAGGACGACACAAGTTTGCAGGGATTGCTGGCAGTGCCTGCTGGCACTGGTTGTGTGTCACCAGTTGTTAGTTCTGGCACAGAATCTTCACACAAGGTGCTCAAGAGCCACAGGTTGGTCTCGTTTAACCCCTTCTCTTCCCGAGGGTCTAACCCAGGCACTGAGAAGGTGGGAGCCCTGTGGAGAGAGGAGTTGCAGTCCCACAGTCTCTGTCCCTGCCACGTTCTGTCCTGCACTCCATCCAAGCACAGGCCGGGGTAGATAATTATATTCAGGCTCCCTCCCCTTGAGATTTGAACTGGGGAAGGTGTTTTTCATTTGCCATGTTAAAGTGGCATATTGCAGTGCAATTTCTGCCATATTCCACCCAGGGCTGGAGGCTTTTCAGGGCTAGATGGAGTGATTATCTTTATGTCTAAAGCTGCTGCATCTGATTCATCACTTTGATGCATCATGCGTGAACTTATCCTTTGAGATGGAAGTTGCTATCACAAAAGACTGCGGTATTAGTGTTTTGCTTCTTTGTTTTAATAAATATTCCCAATAACTAGAGGATTTTCTTCATTATGAACAGCAGAGGAGAAATCTCTGATGACATCTGAAGGCTTTTCCAATAAAGTGGACTGAAAGACACAGGAGTGCTCTGAAAGCAAATACCATTTTGCACAGGAAGCTACTGAGAGCCTAAAACATTTGTATTCTGCCTCTGGTCTGTGTTGGATCCTCTGTTAATTTGAAAAAATCGTGCAGGGCGAATCAAGAGTTGGTGTGATTTGGAATAGTATCTTCAAAGTCAAGGAGGCTGCAGTGAACTGAAGCTGCTTTGAATCAGCTCAGGAGATTTTTTAGCCCTGTGCTTCACTGCTTGTGTGTAAATTGAGAAAAATAACACTGCTTTATTCTTAGAATGGCTGGTCAAAAAATACTGTGGTTGTGGATTAAAAAGCCCCCAAATTTAATTAAGCCATTAAGTGGAGTTTTATCTGTTAATTTGTTTGTTTTTTCAAGACTATTGCTTCCTGATGTAAATGGGATTTTTTTTTTCTTTTTAACACTGGCAAAAGGAAAACTTCATCTGTGAAAGAGATGCTTGACCTGTCAATTCCCTGTGGTGCCACTTGTGATGCCGAGTCATTGCCATGGGACTGCCTCAGGGCTGGGGTGACTCTTTTTGGCAGAAAGAGGGGCCAAGCTGCATCACGGGAGCTGTAGTCCCAGCCATCAGCAAGGTTTTCTGTGCAGAAGAATAAAATAACACCAAATGCAAACAGACTTGTTAATTAATTGGAGATTCTTAGGGTTAAAAATGAACTATTCCCAGAAAGAATGAATATCCCCATCCATACCGTTGGTTTCCAGGCAGTTATAAATAAATATAAACAATGAAGAAACTACGCTGGTTTTAAAGTACTTTTTTTTTCTTCATCACCCTAATTTTAAACAACGCCATCCAGCTTTTATTTTGCCAGATTTGCTGCTCATTTGTTTTTCCCCCAACGTTGCACTGCGGTAGCAAAATGTACACACTGCACTGAAATTCCTGCCTTGCCCGTCTCGATGAAAAATGTAGCACATTCATCATCAGAGGGAAAAGAGCCTGGGCTCCTGTACAAACAGGCTTTTGAGGAAATTGATTTATAAGGGGCGGGAAGCAAATGCAAGGCTTTTACTGCTGAAAGGTACCTGGAGTAATCAGCATGGTCAACAGAAGCAATTATACGTGATGGTGGTTTTGGGGGCCCACGGAAAAGCAGAGTCAGGTTTGGGGAGGAGAAGGGCACTGGAAAGAGCTTTGCAAACAGAGTGAAAACCTGAGAGATGACTAAAAAAAAAAATCTATTGGTTATCTTTGTGGGAAAAAGGAGACAAGTAGATGTCCCAGGGATGTTGGTAGTGCAGTGATGATGATTATTTTTGTGAGGAGCTCAGTTACACCCCGTGATGAGTAGGATGTGAACATCCTTTTACCATCCATGTCAGGATGGGACTGACTAATGTACAGATATCCTTTGTCAGGCAGTTAAGCATGAACTGCAAGGTGATGAATAATAGGAAATCTGTTATGCAAATGTCTTTAACTTTGTACTATAGGATGTAAATTATCTGGTCTGATTTTCTCCACTAATTCTAAGGATTATTTCTTTTTATTTGAAAAGATGTCAGCCTTTACAAGCTCTCCTTTTCTGACTTTTTTTTTCCTTTGCTTTTGTCATCTTTTCATTCTGAAAATAGGATGAAGGAAATAAAAAAAAAAAAAGGATTGGGAAAGGATCAGAAATAATGTAGATAATGTACAGGAAAAGATGGCTGTACTTCTTGTTGGGAAGTTTATGGCAGGGGTCTAGTCCAGCCTCCCTCTAGAAGCAGGACCATAGCCAGCACTGGGTCAGGTCACCCATGGTTTTGTCCAGCAGAGTCTAAAATGAGAGATTTTTACACATCTCTGATCATGTTCCAGCCCTGCATTACCTCCAAGTGACGAAGTTTTTCAGTAAATCATTTTAATTTCTCAAGCTGCAAACTGTGTATTGCTCCTTGTTATAGCAACTGTCTCTAAAAGGAGGAGTTTTGTTCATAAATGTGAGTACCTTTAGATCAGTTGCTGCTGTAATTAATTACCCTTGGCCTCCTCTTTACCAAATTAAACCAGTGCAGCTCCCCACAGCTGACTTTGCAGAACTCGTGCTCAGGCCCTGGAGCATCTCGGTGTCCCTCAGCTCTGCCCTCCAGTCTCTGTTCATCCCTTTTAGGTGGTGCCCAGGGTGTAGCCTCAGTAGTGCCAAGAAAAAGGGAATTTTCACTTGCCCAACCAGCTGGGTTCAGCCCAGTCTGACCTTTTTTCCCAGTGAGATGAGAGTGCTGACCCACCTCAGCAACCAGGACCTTCCTCAGTTGGTTGTGCCCAAGCCTGTGCTGACACGTGGGGTTTTTCTCTCCTGGTACAAAACATTGCTCTCGTCGTTATTGCATTTTATGGAGTTCTTATTGTCCCACTCATTGCATTTCTCAAGGTCTCACTGTGTCAAATATGGTTTTCTAGCATCAAAAATTGAGTTACTTTCCCCCGAGAAAGTTGGAACCATCTGATTTTTTTCCCATCTGAGGATGTCCCAGCCTTGTAATCAGAGTCTGAGCAAACCTCCCTCCTCAGGTAGGAAGGAAGGGGTGATCATAAACAGAAACAGTGTCAGAATTTCTGATTGTGATGAAAAATCCCTCAAACAAACCCTGCATAATGGTGGGTTTTTTCATTATCAAACAAAATAAAATGGAAATAAAGTGATCAAAAAACAACAAACACAACAAACAGCAACATTGAACAATATATTTTTCGATCAATTAGATTTGTTCCCTTTAGCTAAAATTGACGGCTTTTGTTCTCACCTGAGCCCTGCAAACTATTTTATTTTATTTTCCTCATTACAAAATGCAACTCATTTAACTTCAAATGGAGTTAAATGAGAGGAAAGAATCAGAACGCTCTTTTTAAAAAATGCGAAAGCAGGACATTTTAACAGCATCCAAACCTTTCCTCTGGGGAATTTTTAAAGCTTTGTTTTTTCCCCCTTTTTTTTTTAATGACACAGCCAAATGCTTTGCCTTCAACAACAAACAGCATTTCAGGAGCAGCTGAAAAACAATGTAAATGAGAACTCTTTAACTGACAATGATTACAACTCCCAGCTTTTTGTTTATAACCCTTAGACTATAACCTCATGCTCCAGGGAATTTCTCT
>VZRO01003965.1:260947-272360 GCA_013397915.1 Daphoenositta chrysoptera | reverse complement strand
TTTTTTTTTCCTACACGGGAGCAGCAACAGCCATGGAATTAGTGTTTTCCTGGGGCAGAGTGACCGAGCAGTGAGTTAATGGCCATCACCCTCCTCTGGCAGAGCTGATGGCCTCCCCCATCACTGCTCTTTCTCCACCCAGCTAACGAAAAGCTTTGTGACGTCCTCGCACCTCCGAAACCGCCACATTTCTCCCCGTTTCTTGTGTGTGTTCCAGATGAGTTTAAATCCTTCATGAAAAGGCTACCTAGCAACCACTTCCTGACCATTGGGAGCATCCACCAGCACTGGGGGAACGACTGGGACCTGCAGAACCGCTACAAGCTGCTGCAGAGCTCGCTGGAAGCCCAGCGCCAGAAGATCCAGCGCACCGCCCGCAAACTCTTCGGCCTCAGCGTCCGGTGTCGGCACAACCCCAACCACCAGCTGCCTAGGGAAAGGTACCTCCACCCTCCCTCGGGCACTGGGGGCTGATGGAGCTGAGCTTGGGCTTGGGTCTGATCCCAACAGGTTGTGTTTGGATGTGGTTGTGTTGGTACGGGTGTTGGCGGGAAACGGTAAAATCTGGGAGTGGGTTGAAATTCCTGGAGGTGTAACTTTTATCACATCCCTTCTGTGTGGTTTTGCCTACCCAGGGGAAGGGCATCACTTATTCTTTAAGTTCTGTAAGAATATGTTCAGTCTGTTCTGCAGACTAAGCTGCTTTTTTGGGGTTTTCCCTCAAGATCCACAGCCAAACTTTCAGCCTCCACTTGCTGTTTAAAGGGACATGTGGAGCACAAGGTGCTTCAGCCCATTTTTGGATTGTGCTCCTCAGTATCTGCAGAGTGAAAGAGAAGTGTTAGTTTCACTTGGAATACATCACATTTCTTGTGTGAGAGGCAGAGTGAACCTGTAAACCCTCCCTGAGCAGAAGCCTTGCAAGGTTATTACAGGTGGAGAGAGCAGATTTTCCATTACTGCTACAGCAACTATTGATATCTAATAATCCCCTCCTGCTGGCTCCTGTTAGCTCTAACCTGTAGCTGAGTTTGCTTCAAGTCATTTTTGGAGACTTGCATTTCTGGATTTGAATAAACATCTCTTGCTGTGTCTTTTTCCATTGTCTGGAATGAAGCAATACTGAAAATCTTAGGGGAAAAAAATGAGTCTGAGTGCCTTTTCTTCCATGCTTCCCTTGGAAGGGTCAGGCCAAGTTAATATTTGAAGAGAAACTGTTTGTCCACTTCCTTCGTTACCTAAATATTCAGTTTCAAGATTAAGTTGAGAGATTGACTGCTGTCTACTGCTCTCATCCAGCTCCCTGGCTGCTGGACATGCTGACTTTTCATTTCATCACGGTGCAGCTCAGAAAACTCTTCCAGGGCTTAACACCTCTTTAATTACCAAGAAATCTCATGTTTCTAGACAAAGATTTCATGGACTTACTAGGGATGAGGAGAAATATCTATTAAATGTAAGAGATTATGAAATAAAGTCTTTGGAGAGCTTCCTAAACCTGGCCCATCCCTGCCAACTGGCTGAGCTGTTCTGAGCAGGCTGAGTGCTGGAGGAGCCACAGGCATGTCCAAGGTGGAATTTTTAGTTGTGCCACAACAACAACAACAAAAAAGTGAAGCAGCAGTGAGGAAATCTCCATCCAACCACGTTGCTCCAAAACATTCAAATATGTCTTCAGCATTTCTCATCTATTTTAAAAACCCAGCCAAGCAGAAAGGGAGCCTCCAACTACTACAATGAAATCTGGGGGAAGGAGGATGGAATGGATGATGGCAGCTGGGTTTTTAACTGACTGATGTGCTTGATTTGTTTTAAGTCAACATCAGCAGGCATATTATCATTTCTTTTCTTGTTTGTCATTCTGCATCTGCAGCTAGGCAGGGGAGCAGCGTGGTAGGAGCTCTGTAGTGGAAGAGGTGCAACCCATCTCTCTCCTCGAAGAGCTGGGAAATACTCTCATTTTCTAATTGTTGCAGTACAGAGTGACAGAGGCTTATCAAGCATACCAGTGGCTTTGAAAGGATGGCAAGGTTCTATTAAGAGCAAGCCTCTCTCTCTTTAATACACATAATTGTAAGGCTGCATTATACATTCAAAGGCAATGTGAAAAAAAGAAATGAGATTGCTCTTGATTGTCCTCAGGGAAAGGAAGAGGTGGTGTTTCCAAAAGGAAGATAGGAAAGGAAGAGTAGGGATTCTGGCAATTAGGCTGATTCTCCATGACCCTTTGCAATGGCTGAGGAGACAGAGATAAAGAAACATAGATAAATACATAAATAGATAGATAGATAGATATAAATAGATAGATAAATAAATAGATAGGTAGATGAATGTATATTTGGTCTGTACTTCTTTTGTCAAAACCCAGGAAAGTTTACAGGTTTAAAACAGAGGCAAGTCTGTTGGTTAAAAAGGAGACCACTCAGTTAATAAAGCTTTGATGTCGAATGACCACCTGTAGTTTTATTTTAAAACACTGGATGTAAAATAGAAATAACATCCAATGGAGAGAGGGGTTATACATATTCTGGCCTCCAGCCAGAATACATCACACAGCTGCTGAGAATAAAAATAGCATTTTTTACTTCACTGTTCTGTACAGAAAACCCAAAAGTACCCCTATGGCAGCTAGCACTGGTTGGAAAGTGAAAGGTGAGTTTGCAAAGGAAAACTTTTTAAGTCCCTGCCTTTTTTCCTTGCAATTAAAAAGCAAAATCTGTCTGGCTTCCTGCTCCTAGCATTGCCAGGGAACCGCATGTCCAGTGAGCAACAGTCAGAAAACACTGCAAAGTAATTCTCATTCACAGCTTGGCCTGCACGTCACGTTTATTTTCACCTTAGAATCATGGAATCGTTGAGGTTGGAAAAGACCTCCAAGGTCAGTGAGTCCACCTCGTGCTTGATCCCATCTTGTCACCCAGACCAGAGCAGTGAGTGCCACATCCAGGCGTTCCTTGGACACCTCCAGGGCTGGGGACTCCAAACCTCCCTGGGAATATTCTGAATGAAAATCAATGGCTACTCTGGTACTGGTTTTCAGCTGTTAAACAGTGGCTCTTTCCAGCATCCTCCTGCTCTGACACCTCTTGGGTACACTGCCATGAGCCTGAGCCATCAGAGGGGTTTGTTTTAAAAGTCACCTTCTGTCAGCTGAAGGGCTTTGGTTGGTCCTGTGTATATTCTTAACCTGTCCCAGTTGCAAGAAAAAATGGAGTCATTTATAGCACTTTTCTTCTCTCTCACTCTCTCATACTTCACATTGTCATGTTTGTAGTCGATGCCCAGCTCTGCCCTGGATTCTGCATTTTCATTTAATTACATCCTTTATTGCTGCCATCAGCAGATGGTGGGTAGTCTCCCGTTTCATCTTCTTCTTGTTTTTTTCAGTCGTGCTTGTGTCTTTGCTGAAAGCTAAGACATACACGTGCACACAACAAAAAACAGCCTCCCATCCTTCCTCCACAAAGTTCATCTGGGGAACAGGAAATTTACTGGCGTCCATTGCAAGATATCAGCTGAGGTTTCTTTCCCATTTTGTCCTGCTGGCTGTTAGTATAAAGGACAGAACTATCCAGTGATTTTTTCCTAAGACAGAACACACCCAAAAGGGACAGAATGTGGTCACCTGACTGTAATTTATACTGTGTCCCCTGCTATGGCCTGGCAGTCCCTGGCCCAGGAACTCAGGGGCTTTATCACACCCAAAACCTGTGTAAAGCATCAATCCAGCACTGCACAAATCCAGGTGCCTTTGAGTGGCTTCCCAAACAGGAACCACAAGGCTTCAGGTGGGTGAAAACATATTTGTATTGCTGAAAAGTGAGCGAAAATTCACCTGTGAGCAGAAGGCAGCCTCAGCCCCCTGGGATGGTTTGGAAATTGTTGTTGCTGTCAGCTTGTGGCTGTGTTTTGCAGCCACACTGTGCTGTCCCCTCCCCTCCGAGGCAGACCTGTCCCAGGAATCAGGAGGAGCCCTGTGCTCTTTTTTGAGGGACCAGGGCTGTCCCTGTCTCCCTCCACAGCAGATATTTATGGAGGTCGCTGCCTTGCTCCCAAGATCCCCAGCCAACCTTGTCCTTTCTGCCAGCAGAAGAGCTCCTCTTGGCTGGGAATGGGGGAAAGAGACCCTGGCAGCCCTGTACCACAGGAAAAATGTGAAGATGGTCTGTTCCCACATCCAGCACTTCAGAATTTTTCTTCTAATACCCTTCCTTTTTTCCTCACCTTGTCTTTTTTCCCCCCTTCTTTTCACTCCTTTTGTTCCTGCTTTTCATTCCTGCCTGTTCTCTTTCAGTTGTTGGTGGTGCTGTTTTTCCCTTTCTCCACCCCTGTAACTCCTGCCCACTGTTTCTCTCTCATTTTTCCTTTTACCTGCACATTTTCCTCTCTTTCTTTCCCAACCTTTCTGCTTCTGCTCCTTGATTATTTCTTTCCTTCCAGCACTTTCCTCTGTTTTACACACTCTCATCCCTCCACTCGCTCCCTCCCCCTTATCATCTTGCTGTTCTTTGCTGCTGTATCATTTAATGCCTTCTTTGATACAGCCTACAGCTTAATGATTATTCGGAGGTCAGGCGATGCAGGTGCCATGAATTTCACTAATCCAGCTCTGAGAGCCTCTGTCCATAATCACTCCTCCCGTTCTACAGGGCCTGAATCCTAATTTGTCATTAGCCAGTCCTCTCACTGCAGCACTACCGAGAACTTTTTGCCCAGAGGAGACAATGAAGTATTCATTAGCCAGGGGGAAGGCGGAGGGGAGGGAGCAGCGGCTGCACAGAGGGCTCTGCTGAGGGCTGCTGAGAAAGGAGTTGCTGTGCCCAGCTTTCCTGGGGCAGTGGGAAGGGGCAGAAAGGGGGAAACAAGGCAACATGGCAAGTGGGTCGTGCAAAAAGTGAATGTGGGTTGCGGTGTCGTTTTCTAGGAGTCGTTCCAGGGCTGGGGGATGTGGGGTTGAAAGTGCTGATACAGCAGCTGTGGGAGTAGTGGGGCTCAGGGGTGGGTGAGTGGGGCTGATTTTAAGAGAGAGACTGCAAGAGGTGGTTAATTAGCAGCACTCTTTTGGGTTTGTTTAAGGAGGAATAGTTTTAGCAGCTTTGTCTCTGTGCACCCTGGCTTCCACCCTCTTTTCTGCTGTCCTGAACCCTGCACCATAAGCAGAAGCTGCTGCTTGCTTTGCCTTATCCTGTTATGGGTCTGTTTTTTAAAGGGTGGGGCCAATTGCCAATGACCTGCAGAGCAGTTTTCTCCTGCTAGCCTGGGAGTTCTGCTGCCCTTGTGATGTCTGATAGCCCCACAGCCTCTGGCATGGCTCTCTCAGCTCCGTTCCCATGTCACTGTAGCACTGCTGGGATCCTCGGCAGGACACCCTGCCTGTCTCGGCTCCTAGAGCAGAGTGAAGAGAGAGACATCAGACGAGCATTTCTAACTGGTAGCTCTTTCTTAGAAGGCTTTTGCTCATCACCAAAGGAGTAAACAGCAGATGAAAGATTCAGTCTAGAAATAGACTGGAATAGCTCCCAGATGCCTCGGCAGGGCATCGATGTTTTGAGAGCTCTGCCTCAGATATATCTCTGAAAACACTGTAGCTCCAGCAAGATGCCAGCACCAAGTCCCTGTGAGGCCTTACAATGCTAATTCTTCCTTCTCCCCGCCTGCAGGACGATACAGGAATGGCTTACCCGAGTCCAGTCCCTGCTCTACTGCAACGAGAACGGGTTCTGGGGGACCTTTCTGGAAAGCCAGCGGAGCTGCGTTTGCCACGGTGGCACCAGTCTGTGCCAGCGCCCCATCCCCTGCATCATCGGGGGCAACAACAGCTGTGCCATGTGCAGCCTCGCCAACATCTCCCTCTGTGGCTCCTGCAACAAGGGCTATAAGCTTTACCGAGGCCGCTGCGAGCCCCAGAACGTGGACTCTGAGCGGAGCGAGCAGTTCATCAGCTTTGAGACGGACTTGGACTTCCAGGACCTGGAGCTGAAGTACCTGCTGCAGAAGATGGACTCTCGCCTGTACGTGCACACCACTTTCATCAGCAACGAGATCCGCCTGGACACCTTCTTCGACCCGCGGTGGCGCAAGCGCATGTCCCTCACCTTGAAGAGCAACAAGAACCGCATGGACTTCATCCACATGGTGATCGGGATCTCCATGCGCATCTGCCAGATGCGCAACAGCAGCCTAGACCCCATGTTCTTTGTCTACGTCAACCCGTTCAGCGGGAGCCACTCGGAGGGCTGGAACATGCCTTTCGGGGAGTACGGCTACCCGCGCTGGGAGAAAATCCGCCTCCAAAACAGCCAGTGCTACAACTGGACCCTGCTGCTGGGCAACCGGTGGAAAACCTTTTTTGAGACCGTCCACATCTACCTACGCAGCCGGACTCGGCTGCCCTCCCTCCTGCGCAACGAGACTGGCCAAGGGCCCGTGGACCTTTCCGACCCCACCAAGCGCCAGTTCTACATCAAGATCTCAGACGTGCAGGTCTACGGCTACAGCCTGCGCTTCAACGCCGACCTCCTGCGCAGCGCCGTGCAGCAGGTCAACCAGTCCTACACGCAGGGTGGGCAGTTCTACTCCTCCTCCTCCGTCATGCTCTTGCTGCTGGATATTCGGGACAGAATCAACCGCCTGGCGCCTCCGGTGGCCCCGGGGAAGCCCCAGCTGGATCTGTTCTCTTGTATGCTCAAGCACCGCCTGAAGCTCACCAACAGCGAGATCATCCGGGTGAACCACGCGCTGGACCTGTACAACACCGAGATCCTCAAACAGTCTGACCAGATGACAGCCAAACTCTGCTAACCCTGGACTTAGCAATGGACACCTTGGTGATTGATCTTTTTGCTGTATAAAAAAAAAAAAATAAATAAAACAAAAGAAAATAAAAAAAACAAAAAAAAGGAGATAAAAAGTAAAAAGGAAGAAGGAAAAGTGGGGGGAAGGAAAGAAAAGAAAAGGGGGATAAATAAGATTTGTAAAATGTAATTAATATACAAAAGAGGAAAAAGAAAGAGGAAATTCTTCATTTGTTGAAAACTAAACCCGTTCTAGCAGCTGTATAAAACTGTCAGGCATGTTTGTTATTTCCATAATCCGTCATAAAAGGGTAACACCGTACTCTCTCTTGACCTTGGGGGCGTTGCTTGCGAGTCCTTAGGGGCAGCAGAGGAAATAATGGGAGGAGCAGAGAGAGGGGCAAACTTCTGTACTGAACTGTCAAGTTTTCTGCTATGCAGGTGCCAAGACAAAGAGACATAAAAAAAAAAAAAAACAACAAAGCAAACAAACAAACAAGAGTTATATGTAAATGTAAAAGAGCTACCATTATTCCTATAGTGGGAGTAAATGGTTAAAGATAAAAGATATTTCTTCTGTTGAGATTTATGCCAGCTTTATGTTGAGTTATTCCCACAGCCTGTGCTGAGCTTTGCTGGAGGACGGGAGGGGATGGCAGCCCTTGGGCACTAAAACTGGTGCCTCCTTGGTGAGACCACACAGAAGAGGTGGAGGGTGGGTGGAGGGCTCAGGTGTCCTCACTGTGGGATTTCCATCGTGGAAGATGTTTCACCAGAGGCAGAGGCTCAGCAGATGCTGGAAAATGGGATGTGTTGGGTTGTTCAGCTGACCTGCAGTTTGTGCCCTGCCTCAGGCTGGTGTTGCCTTCAGTGGTGCCAGAGGAGGGGCAGCACCTGTAAATCTTCACTCACTCATCTTTCAGGCCCTTCTACACAGTCCCTGAAGCAGAGAAAGCCAAAATCATAAAGGCAAAGCTGAGTTTGTCTTTCTGCCTCAGGTGCTGGGTTTTCCAGGAGCGCTGGGTAACCCTCATCACCACAAAAACTAAAGCACAATGCAAGGGAATACATTTCCAAGGACACCTGGAGACACTGAAGGGTACATAGGTCATTTTTGTTCACTGGGAAAGGAAAAAATCCTTTTTACTTTCTTATATTTCTGTGGCTGTGAATAATATCTTTGTCTCACATACACTTTGTCCACAAAAAAAAAAAATACAGCAAATATATGAGAACATTTTATGAAAATATATGCAAAATTAGTAAAAGGGAGGGGTGGGAGGGAAGTGCACAACAACCAAACCTACCCTGAGTTTGCAAGGATAAAGCCAAATTAAAAAGAATTGAGTTATAAAAAAAATACTAAAATAACCAAAAGGTGGGTAAAATTTTTTGGAATGTGTGTGAACATGTGTTTGGATTTAAACAAAAAATAGGATGTTGAATGGAGTGTGTGAATGTAGGATCAGCTGAGCTGGGTGATGAAGCCTGAACACTGTGGGAGGTGAGTAGTGAGGTGTTTCTCTTAATTTCACTGGGTTTTTTTTAGTTGAAGTTGATTAAGAAATGCTAGTGAGAGATTGGAATTCCTGCCCTCCAGAAAGGGAGAAATAAATCTCTTATCCTGATGGCTTCCAGAGCTGGAGGAGCATCCTGGGGAGAACAGGTCTGAGCAAGGGGCACAGTCCTGATCCAAAGACCAAGACTCAGGTTTGGCTCAAGATTTAACACGTTGATTCAACTGAGCTCAAAATAGTCTTGTAGGAATTTTGACTTTATTTGAAGACTTTGGCTGAGATTCTGAGAGGAACAGCAGTTCTGGAAAGACCTGAATGCATTGTGGTGTTTGTCATGTGACACCAGGGACTCGGGCAATTAAGGCTGGCTTCGGGTTTAATTGGTATGACTTGGGTTGATCTCATCCAAATTTCCTGAGAAGGAACTGGGTGCCTTAAGGAAAATACACATTCACTGAACTCTCCTGCTGAGCTACCAATTGAGGGAAAAAGAGGAGTCATGTGGGTAATCAGTAAAACTCCAAAAAGGGGGATTAGCCACAAAAGTCTGTCTACTGAAGAATGGGTATCAGAAGAAGAGCTGGGTGACTTAAACAGCAAAGATGTTTTTAGGGACATTTCCTTTAGCAGTAGCTTTTTTTCCTCTAGCTTGTATCAAAATCTCTCTCTCCCCTGGGCAGTCCACACAAGAGGCCTCAGGTTGCCCATTTTTCCCAGTGTTTGTTTTTCATTTGCTCGGTCTTTGCTTTGTGTAGCAGAAAATCATATTAGACCCCACCATTCCAAGAATGTTCTTTATAGATGTGACATTTCTGCCTCAGCTTTCTGATAAGAGAACATTTGGCAGCAATCGTATGCATGGAGGTGAGTTTTAAGCAAATAGTAGAGAGTATTCATGGGAAATGAATGTCAAATTTGTAATTATCAGTAGAAATAATGTTCCTGACAGTTACATCCATCTAAGCAGGGAATAGAAATGTACTGTTTAAATTACATATATGACCCAAAGAGCTGACGCTGGAAAGAACTATGGTTATAGCTCCAAAAATACTGACTGCTGCTTCCGAGCAGCCTGAGCTGCAGCCTGCATGCAATGATGGGATTTGCTCGTGGCTGGGAATAGTGACCGTGCCAACACAGAGGGAAATTAATTCAATAAATCCCTTTCCTTCGAGATAAGAATCCAGGTCTAGTGAGTAGAAGACAAAGAAGCTGCAATTAAATCTCAGATCTCATGGGTAACCAGCAGCACATTACCTAAATCTCGCCTGGTGTTTGTGGAGCTGGTAGGGATCAAATCAATTGCCCTCGTGAATCTTTAATGATGCCTTGGGGTGAGCAGCCCCCAGCATTTACTGCCTTCAGCAACGGGGGCAACCCCATGAACCTTAAGCAAGATTTTGGGTGCCAACACAACATTAAATCCTGGCTGGCCCATCCAGAACCGAGTGGATGGTGTGGAGCTGAGAGAGGCACGTGAGGAAACATTCCCATCAGGGCTGGGAAAGGGGAAGCCGGAGTGTAGGGAAGCAGTGCAGGGAGAGGGGAGGAATTTTGGCATGGACATGCTGTCAGCAAGTGGAACTCGCCTTGGGAGCACCTGGTGGTGCACCTGGATATGATGGCACATCAACACCACAACGTGGAGCCACCTTCCAACACGGCTACATAAAATTCTGTGAAGGAATGCAGCAAAAATGTCAAGAATAAACTCCCATGTCCCTCAAGGTAGGGAAGATGAAGCTATTTGGCAGCTCAATCACCATTTTGGGCTCAAAGCTTATGTCACTGGGAAAATGGAAAAAAACCCAAACAAGCCAATCAAATGTGGCCTGGATGATGCTTTTGATGCTGGGAAATAAATTAAACAGGACACATGCTCTGCTTCCACTGCTCAATCCCAAAAGCCCTTCCCTAGGTAAGGAGCAGTCTGTGACAGCCAGACCCAGAAACATCCCCCAGGTTTGGTTTAGGGGATTTGTTCTGCAGGCAGTGGGAGATGTGGAGGCATCTGACATCTGTCTCAGCAGGAGAAGGCAGTTCAGATCCCCAGAGAGCCCACGCCAGTGCTGCAGGGGGGTTAATGGGCTCCGGAGGAAATGATGCTCATAAAAATGTGTTTGACAAGACAATGACTGGAATGGAGGGTAATTAACAGAGCAGAATTAGGTGAGGCCAAGAGAACACCTTCGCCGTAAAGCTCGACCCACTAACCTGCATGATCAGTGGGTATTGTTGTAGAGTTTAATGATAAAAGGGATGTTCATACTCTCAAACCAGAGTAACCATTCTCTGACTGTATAAGAACAAAACCCAGCTTCCTTCCTTGGCACAAGGAGTTAGGGAGCAATTCATCAGATTGTCCAGCTCAGCTGACAGAGAGATGCTCCTACCAATTCAGGTACTTGTTCCTTGCTGTCATTAAGTTAGGGACTACATGAAAGCTGCAGCTTCCAAACAACCCAGAGAAAAAAAGAAAAACCAGTGCCAGGTGTCCCAAAGCCAAAGCACAGAAAAAGCAGAAGGTAGGGCAGAATCCTGATTCCCTTCAGATGCAGAAGACTTCTGGGACCATTTTCCTCCAGTCACGTGACAGAAATGCATTGGGAGCTTCCCAAGAAATCTGCTCGTTTTAAATTATTCAAATTCAGACTCAGCAGCCGGTGTGGCAGAAAGCAAAAGACGTCAGCAAGTCTTATTAACATGCTGATGCAATGGCTTCAGGAGTGTGCAGAACGTCCATTTGGATCAGGGCTAAGAGCACAGCATGGAGTTGCCACGGAAACGTGGGAAGGCCATTAATTAGCTATCACATGGAATCATCAGAAAGAATCAGGACCTCAGCAGATTTGGTCTCCTCAGAGGCAAAGGGCACATCCCCAGAGACCCACCCAGTCAGGCCCAGTGACCCCTGCACAGCTCCAGGAACAACCACACTCTGGAGCAGAAATGTCCTCTCGGAGGGATGGGAAGTAGGTGGGCAAGAAAGGGGAGGGGGCAACAAGGGCAGAAAGCAGAGAAATAAATAAAGGATGGAGATTATTTCCCCTTTTTCTTGCCCCTTCCCTTCCCTTCCCTTCCCTTCCCTTCCCTTCCCTTCCC
>VZRO01003965.1:195641-260897 GCA_013397915.1 Daphoenositta chrysoptera | reverse complement strand
CCTTCCCATCCCTTCCCAAACCTTCCCTTCCCTTCCCAAACCTTCCCTCCCTTTCCCTGGAAGCCTGGCTGCTCTTGCATAGAGGAGCACAAGAGATCTGCTGCTTTTTGAGCTGACAGGACTTATGCCAGTGACCTCAAAGGAATCCAGACCAGCCCCAAGGTCCTGGCAGATCAGATTAATGGAGTTTGCAGCCTCTCGGGCGGGCTGCACCCGGGCTGAGGGAACTCCAGTGCTCCCTAAAGCCATCTCAGGCCATGCTACACCAGGAATCTCTTTCCCCTAAGAGAAACACGGGCAAGTAAGAGAGGCTTCTTGGCCACTTGCCCAGCCTCCCTTCGGAGCCAGAATCCTGTGAGCAAGCTGTGATGGACTTCAGCTGCCATGGCTGGGATGTTCATTTTAGCTCTTTAGCCCACTTGCTAAAACACGGCTCAGGGGACTTTTGGCAGATGGTGCCTCCTGCACAGGGGTGTAGCAGGATCCCAGCCCGGCTGCTCAGTCCCAGCGCTGCAGGAGACGTGCTGGGCACCAAACCCAGCTCTGGGCTCCCTCCTAAAGCACTTCCCTCGAGGAATTTACCCTCGCTGAAAGGAAGAAATGGCTCAAGGAGGAGGTGCTGCAGGTCTGAGAGCAGGGACACAGGAGGATGGTCTGGGGTGTGTGCGTTGGGGAGAGGCTGAAGGGAGACACGAGGCATAAGGAGGCCACGGGGAGACCTGTCCTTGTTTTTTCTACCTTGGAAAATTTGAAATCATAGATTAACGCTGTTGGAGCCAGTCAGATTATAGGCTTCTTGTCCAAGAATCCACATATCAATTATCTCACCCTCACAATTTCTTTGCCTTAATCTAAATCTTCTTCTCATGTCACCAGAATTATTATTCATCTGTGAATTAAATAAATATGGAAATCAGTGAGGACTAAAATACTATATAAAAGCCTTGTTGGACACTTTGGTCCTTCCTCCTGAATTTTTTAACTGGCACAAGATGGGTGCTTTGTACAAATAGATTTTTGAACCAAACCTTCCTTCAGTGTAACAAGAAAAAAAAGCAAATTATCCAAGTCACTGCCCCTTGGATATTAAAGACATCTCCAGGAACAGCCCCAGGAGCTGTTACCCATCTTTGTGTCCCCATCCTGAGCATTTCTCTGTAGAGCAGTGCAGTCTCCAGGTGCTTTTAAGGCAAGAAGGAGATTTGACCTTGTGTAGAGACCTAAAAAAACCAGACCATGGGTTCCTCCCCGGGAGAACTACAAAAGGTATTGCTGGAAAAAAATCACCACGGCAGCAGAATCTGTGGAGGAGTGAGATCTGGTGAGGTGACCCTGAAGAGATACAGGCAGGCACCAAAGGAATTGGATCCTATTTCTGACCTCAGTGCTCAGGGAGGACTCCTTTCCCTCCCCTGGCCCATCTTGTCTCTCATCACCTCCTCGTTTCGGTTTTGGCTCAGTGATGAACAAAGCCAGCCCATTAGATATTATATATAACACACATCATGCAAGCACAGCTTAAAATAATATTCTAATGCTGAAAAAGTCATCTAAATCAAACTGGGCAAAAAAAGCAAAATGAAATGGGAAAAGCACACCAACTCATTTTGTTTATTAGGGATGTTTTTGCCAGTGATAAATTGCTGTGAGATGCCTAAATTTTTAACTACACAAGAGCTTCTAGTAGAAAATGTCCAACTGAATCATTTTGGCTGAAAGTTTAGGTATAAAAGAATAGTTTAAAGTCAAGATTTCTTGACTGACAAATGTGGGCTGGGTATTACTTTCTGAGAATCTGAGTTAGCCCTGTGTTTTAATACTGTCAGTCATGTTGTCTAGAACATGGATTTGTCTAAATAGGAAAGACAAGTTCAGCTGGGGTGATTTTCCAAGATACTCACACATCTCCTCAAACAGGGTGTGCCAAGGGGAGCTGAAGGTCAGGAGTTCTCAAAGCTGCTGCCAGGAATTGAGGAAGGAACACCTGGATTACGGAGTTGCTGAATTCAAGTGAGGGAGCCAAGAGACTGGATGTGACATCAGAAGGACAGGAACACAATTATGCCTTCTGTGTTTCTACATGCAGGTTTTTGTTAAATTTTGATATGTGGATATTATTGATCTTTTAACTTATTAACAGACATCTATTAATTTATCTATTGATCTACATTTTGAGGTCTCAGTGAGAATCCAAGTCTCATTGAAGATACACTGAATTAATACGAGGTTGCCACTTATACAGACATGGTCACTTTAGGACTGCTCTGATTTTATAGGTGGGAAAAGGAAGTCCAAAGTGGACAGAGAGTGACTTGCTCTGGCAAAGCCTGCACAGAACTGTACCAGAGCCTCTCTGGAGTCTCAGCCCCAGGCCTGACCTTTGTATGAGGATGAGGAGAATGTCAGCGTGGGAATGGTGATTCCAGAGGTGCTTTATTGCCACAGGCAGTTCCTGGTGTCTGACTGCCCCTCTCACACAGGCAGTGACAGTGACCTTGAGAAAGGTGTACAGTGCTGTGCTGCCAAGGTGTGGGTTTTGTTTCAGACTTCTGACACCCCAAATGCCCAGGTCCAGCCTGAAAGAACAGTCTTCACCTGATTTTGGGGTAAAGTGACCCCCCATAATAGAAATTTCCTGGAGATGAAGCAATCCTTATTCTGCCCGTTTTCTGGAGCAGGCTCCCTGACCTCATTCAGCATTTCCCCTTTGTGGGGCTGTGCTGTAGTTTGGGACTGAATCTTAATCTGCCATGTGGTGACAGGATCATATTCTAGAAATGTCAGGCATCTAAGGGCTGAGATCTGGCTTTCAAACTTCCCTAAGACGTTTAGACTCAGGGTTCTGTTAAGATTCGTTCCAGGATGAGAAAGAAAAACCTGGATATTGCCTGAGTTGGATTTAGACACTAATTCTGACCTTTTGTGTTTTTACAAGCTACTCAATTAAGGTAGATCACTCCTGCCTCACTCCAGGATACTTGTGAACTATCTCCAGACTTTCATTCCCTCTTGATATGAAAATCTAATCATGTTCATTTCTCAAAATCAACTCTGGTTGAAGACTAATGCAAAAAAGCTCAGCTTAAGCAAGCAGCTTGTTCAGGAAATGTAGATAAGAAACCCTGGCGGGTTGCTTTGAAAGTCAATAGACTTGGATTTAGGAGGATTAGTGAAGGGCTCAGTCCTGCAGGGTGCTGAGCACAACAGGCTGCAACACTGAGGCTCTGAATGTGTGTGGCAGATGCACGAAAGTCAAAGGGACTGTTGAAACCCCTCCGAGTTAAGATAATGCCCATATATTATTTTGGCTGGAATTCAGAGTTCTCACTAACTGGTAATGTGCAGGGAGAATCCCAGATCTCAGGGCTGTGATGGCCCAGGAGTCCCAAGATCAAACTCCCAACTTGCCAGCCTGAATGAGTTTGTTCATCTCAGCAGCTGGGTGGGTGAGGTGAGCCTGGGCAGCTGTGGTGGAAAGTGCACAGAGCCTTTCAGCCCAAGAAAGCTGAAAAAATGAAAATCACAGTGCACCCAGCAGCCAGTGAGGGGCACAGCATGTGTCCAAATGAGCGCTGATTGCATCATTTCTTAATGAGAATTAATATATCTGATGTAGCACTGAGGGACCTCAGCTGCACGCCAAGACCCCAGAGGAGCTGGCATTTTACTGAGATGTAAGAAAAAGGAGATCTGGTGTCACAAAGTCTCTCAGAAGAGCACTAATTAAGAGGAAGATGCATGTGGCACCATCTGAAGTTCCCAGTGGGTTTTTAAGGGTCAGTCCCATAAAGGTGGACCAGTCCTTCTTCTGTTTTTTAGGGTGGTTTTTTGCTGCCTCTGGAAATGTTGGACAGGAGCCATTGCTTTTACCATTTCAGTATAATTCCATTCAGAAAGTGTTTTTATACCTCTCTGATATCTTTATAGAGTGAGCAGCATTTCCTTCGGGTCAGCATTACTTGTACATTTATTACAGGATCCAGTTAATAAAAATAAAGGCCAACAAATTCCAAACTAGAAATAACACAAAAGCCAACCAGATGACACAGGCAGGACAAACTCATGCTCTAAAAAGGGTTTGTTTAAAACAAGAAAGAGGGCAGAAGCAGACGTTGAAAGAGTTGCCCACAGAGTTAGGCAGTGACAGAGGCAAAGGAAGGAAAATCTAAAAATTGATCTCTTGCAGACAGCTCTGGTTGTACCCATCCCGTGTCTGTGGTTTTCAAATTTTGCACCTACAGGAGCAAGAGTTAACTGTGACATTTAGGGTTTGTTGCCAGGGTGAAGGGAGCTGAGGAGCCAAAACCACATCTACTGTGTGACTGCTTTATTCACCAGTTGTGGAATAGCTCCAATTTATTTGAAATATCAGGCATTGGCCAGAGGCAAGGTATTTCAGACCAGGGTACCCAGCTGTTATAATGGCCCTGGCATATTCTAACTTTCTGTGCTCTCCTGTAAAACAATAATGCCATTACTCCCATCGTTATGCATCACAAATCAATCTGGCTGCTCATGAACAGCTCTGACCTGAATCTGTCACTTTACAGCAAACTCCTGTAGGATTCCAGGTTTACTGCCATATAAGTGCTTTATTAGACATGGAAGGCTGTAATAAGCTGATTAAGAAACCTTTCTTTTCCTTTTTTTTCTTTAAAAGACTTAATATATACTTCTCTGTCATCAGATAAGTACAAAATAAACCTGAAGCTTCACCCAAAATACATTATGCAAAGAAATCTGTCACTATAAAAAGCCTGAACCACGCAGGACTCCCTGTACCAACTCCTCCTGCACCGCCTTGGCTGCATAAGAGGGAGTCCTGTTGTGGCAACTGTTAATTCTTTAAAAGCTTTGAGTCAAACCATCCTTTCTGTGATTCTGCTGCTGCAAGGCACATTTTCTCCCTAGAAATGCAGCTTTCTGGAACAATACTTTCATTCCAAGAAGGGAAGGTCTAAAGTTGAAAGCAGAATTCTCGAAGTTTTGGGTAAAAGGAAAGGTCCGTTCATATTTCATCTCAGGAGTCTCAGGACAGGCTTCTTGAAGGGAAACTTTGGTGAATGATTTAAGAGGCAAGGGCTTCTCTGCTGGGTTTTGATTACTTCACAGCAGATGAGACAGAACCAGCCAAATGCTAAACTGGAAATGAAGTGTTTCAATAATTTCCCATTACAAATGTCAACAAAAATGATATTTTGCTGAATTTGCATTTCTGTAAGAGAAAACTGTTCAGCTGGGGAAAAATGAATTGGTCAGCTCTGTCAGCAGAGCTGGTTATGAGAAGTGAAGTTCATCCCATCTGGGCTAATGGGGTGTGAAAACTTGGCCTCGCTGAGTACATGCAGACCTTTCTTAGTGCTCCTGAGAGGCTTCAGGGAAGGAGTGATCCTTGATTGCTCTGTCTCCTGTCTACACAGCTGGAATGTGCTGCTCCAGGCAGGCACAGGGGGTGAAAACCCCATGGGGTTGCTTTATATATTTCCAACTCCCACCCTGATAATCAGGCAGCCTGCAAAAGCTGGTCTCCATCACACATTTCCATAATGCTCCAGAGAGGGAATTAGCCATGAGGGCAATGCATCACACCACACCTGAACTGGCTCTTGCTCTTGGGCTTCCACGGCTCTAGAAAAAGGTTTTGTGTGTGTGTTTTTTCACCTCAGAGCAGTGGAGGCAGCAGGGTTGTGTCCCAGCCCTGCTGGCACAGCACAGGGGACGCTCTGGTTGTGGTGGGAAGGAAGGAGCACAGCCTGCTCTGACAGTGGGGCAGAACTGTCCTGGATGGAGAGAACCAAACCTGGCAGACACATGGGTATCCAAAATAGACCCAGGAGCAAAATTTCCTGAAAACTACAGCAGTGTGGAACTTGGAGGGAGCAAGGTAGCTGCTCCCAAAGGAGAGGGATGTGATGGCTCTGGGTACAGGACCCGGGAGCAGGATGGTGCCACCTATGGCCAAGCAGAACAGTGTTTTTGCAAAGCAGAAGACAGAATTTTGAGGATCATCTACAATATTTTAAAGCACGACTTGACAAGTTGCAGCCCAACTTGAAAGGCAGAGAAGGTATTTTGAGTGTCACACCAGAGCCATTGATGGTGGCAGGGCTTTGCAGTGTGTGCTCTGCAATCAGGGAACAAAAGCCCCAGATATTTCTGGTAATCAAAGCCCATCTTTCAAATCAGTTATTGAGTTTTTCCTCTTGTGGCAATCACTGCCCAGCACAAGCTGAATTACAGTGTTCTTTATTAACCAGCACTGCTTGCTCCACCTTAATTAGTGCAGACCACTGGAGTTAAGGTGAATGAGGTGAACATTAGATGCAATTTTATCATTGATGTTGAAAAGGCAACCAAACCTCAACTCTTCTCTCTGTGAGTACCTGCCTTGCCTTTGTGAGATGATCAATAGCCCTTCCACTGGAGGGGGTGGGCAAAGCACCTTTCAGAACTGATAATTGTGCAGGATCCAAGTGTTTTCTAAGAAAATCTTTCAAAACCGTCACAAAATTTCTACTGGAGGCCAGATTTCCTGGGACACCTATAATTATTCAGAGCACAAGAGAGAAGAGATGAGAGTTATCAGCCTGTTTCACCTAAATAGGCCCAATTCAAACAAGGGACCAGAAAGACCAGGACATGGATAATCAAAGGAGAGAGAGAAAAAAGAAATTATAATAATAAATAATAATAAAAGAACAAGGATCAATATCTTGAAGGAAAAAAAAAAGCATTTAATTTTATACCAACCATAAAGTGTACACACATTCTGTGATTTCCCAGAGGTCCCCTAACTGATTCTATTTTCTTGTAAAACCCACATCTTTACACACCACATCCCCAGCTCCCATCTTTGCAATACAAATGTACATCCAGACTGCAGGACACCCCGAGAGATTTATTCCCATGATGCTGCTCTTCCTCTTCTTTTTTTTCACGTTTCAAAGTCAAATATTTATCTTTTGGCATCTTCTATGCTTTGCTTTGAAACCTGAAAGAGAGAAATTTCCTTTTCCTTGCCCTCGCTCTGGAAAACCACGGAGGAAGAGGCACTATGGCTCTCAGTGAAGTGGCCAGCAGGATGCAAGAAGACAATCAAATTCACACAGCAGAGGGGAAAATGGCTCAAAAACAATTGTTTTCCCCAAACTATGGCAACATGTCAACATATTGACACATTCAAAAGCTTGGCATCCTGGCAGGAAAAATGCTAATTCAGGTTGAGGAAGACACCGGGACGTCTTCCTTTACCTTTGAAAATATCTGTTTTAAATTCACAGTTTACACGTTATGGCACAGCGTGTTTTATGCTGAATTATTTTGAAGATCTGGCCCTTTCTAGAAGAGTAGAGAGCCAAGAAAAGTGTTTTATACACAGTACAGTCAGTGCATCCCAGGCTGTTATCTGCAGCATTAGAGGGGAATGTCTGTGTGAGGCCTGTCCTGAATTTATCCTGATCCAAAGCTGTTTTCCTACACCTAAATTTGCCCGGACTGTTGTCCAGACTATGAAGAATGATGGTATTGATCCCATCTCCTTGCTGACAAGGTGTGACATGGATAATTGGTGAAGCTGTGCAAAAAGAAAATTAAAAATCCAGTGAGGTCCAGTCTCCCACCACTGGCACACACACCCAGGCCCCTCGGGCAGCTCTGCCTGGCTCTGCTGCCTCCAGACCATGGAGCCCCACATGTGACACCTCTGCCCGTGATGTTCCAGCCAAAATGTGTCCTCCTGGCCCCAGGGAAGTCAGGCTCTGGTTTCTTTTCCAGCCTGCTGGCCTCGGGAAGCTCGGCCTGTCATCCTTCCACCTCCTGGGAAGGAGAAAGGAGACCCAAAAAAAAAGGAGAGGATGAAAAGCAAATCAAAGAGGAGGAAAAATACCCACTTAGCAACAACTGGAGATCTCCTCAAATGGCCATACAAGCACCAGACTTTCTGAGGTGCCTCAGTGAGAGCAGGAAGGACTGGAGATGGGAGAAAAAGGGAAAGGAAAAAGTCATTACACTGAAAACTCACTTTAAAGAAGCCAGGGAAGGTGGGTCTGAGCCAGGCTGCAGCCGCCTATTTGAGCTGTGCTTATCACTCTGTGTAGTTCAGGGAGCTTTCAGGTGATTGCTCTAAAAATACCTTATCTGCAATGGGTAAAAATAATTTTCACCTTTCTATTTATTGACCTCCCTCTTTACTTTTATGACCTCCCATTCCCAAACATCTTCCACGGATTTAAAAATAACAATCTGTCTTTCTTCCTCCCCACCTAATTCGATTAATGTACACAGCTCTGTTTAATGGGGTGTGTGTGGAAAATGCAAATCTGAAAGAGGAGCACTGTGTTTGCTGTTTGGTTTGAGCTCCCAGAGGAGTGAACAAGACTCCCTGCACACTGTCCCTGGGTATATTTGGGGTGATTCTGATATGAACTACTGTCCTTTGAGCTGCTGCTTGGTTGGTCTGAGGCTGCTAAGGGAGAGGGAGAAGCTCCAGATGGAGGGGAGAGCAGAGGGAGCAGCAAGCCACAACCACTGGCTTTGTACATGGATTAATGGCAGTACTGTATTACAGGTACAGAATTTCTGGCTCTGCCTTCTCTTGCTATGTGCATGGCCCAACATCTTCACAGAACGGGTGGGGTTGGAAGGGATGACAGTGGAGCCACCCGGCCCAACCTCCCGGCTCAAGCATCCTCGAGGTCTCCTCAGACCTTGTCTAATTGTTGCCTCTCACGCTGTGGAGTGGCATTTACTTCTTCATGTTGATCTTCTGGCAGCAACAGGAAGAAATCTTAAGCTCCTCGGTGAGGGTGAATTCCACAACGCTGCCGCTTCAGACCGAATTATCTCTTTAAGGCACCAGAGAGTTTCTTTAGGCATGGAGTTACATAAGGGAGAAGGCTGTGCCTGCGGGAGCCCTCAGGGGCAGGCGTGGAAGGAAGGGCTGTGCAGGATGTCTGTCCTGCTTGGATTTGGAAGGACAATCTCGTATTACGCTGTTCAGCCTTTGCTAGAGACGGGATATTATTTAGCAAGAAATAGTATCAAACACAGGGGGAAAAGAGTCCAGCAGAATGGATACAGATGCACTTCATTTAATTTAGCACTTTCCTGCTCCTCACTCGGTGATTGGGGACGCAGAGAACAGCAGCCACTTCGTGCTGCAAGCACAGCTTTTTATAAGGACTTTGCAGTACCTTCTGCCCTATTAACACTTGCTGTATTCTACTCCCAGGCTTAATTATTCATCTTATACCCAAAAGTGCAGCAATGATTAAACTGAAGAGCAGTTAGGCGTTTTCAAATTGAAGTAATGCTGCGGTGGTGGAGAGACACGGTTTCAAGGGTACGAGTTTGTCCCTCTCCCTGTGCCCAGATCTCCTCTCCACTCAGCTCTGCCTCTGTGCTCCTCCTCTGCTCAGGCTTTAAAGCACCTCTCTTTGTTCCCCTTTCTCCCCTCAGCTCACAATTACGTCTTTTAGCTCTCTCATGCCATTACCTTTCCCCTCTGTTGATTTGCCTCTGCAGCTGAATTTCCTCTATTGCTCTCTCTGCAGGCTTGGATCAAAGCCCATTGAAAACAACTGAAATTTTCTTACTGACTGTTGGAAGATATTGTTGAAAGAAAGAAACATTAAGAATAACAAAACTGAACTGCAGTTTTCTGCCAGTGGATTGGAGATGGGTCAAGTGACTTTCTGTTTCCAACAGCCTTTAATTTCTCTGACTCCATGAAACTTGAACAAACCACTTCAGCACCATTTCTGAAGGACAGAGATGTGCAGATTCCAGGAGAAAGCACAAAACGGTCCTCTGAAGTGCCATCAACCGAGAAGGAAGCCTTCTCACCTTGCTCTAAATTGTGAAAATAACTTGAGACAAATGCTGGTGACACTGAAGATGGCTAACTTCTGCCACCGTGAAGTCAGGCTTTCAGTTGTAACTAGTCATTTAAGCCAGAAAGAGACTGTTACCTTTGGAGAATGATTCATCCCACCCACTTCAGACACTGTGCATTAGGAGAGGTGACTCATGCTCTGGAGATTCCTCCCTTTCTCCTCACAGCCTGTTCAAGAGGGCTAGATCACTTGCTTAGACATTTAAACTTCTACAGGACTAAAATGGGTAAAATTAATGCTCCCTTAGCTGAAGAAGACCCAGGTATTTCTGTGCTTCACAATGAGCACTGTGGTGGACACCAGAGCAGTGCTGCTCTGTGGTTCTGCACGTGGAGCTGCAGGATGGACCTCCTGTGTTGTCCCAAAAGGTCTGAGGTAATTGATGCCCAACAGGCAGTCAGCTCAGGTTCAAGCTGGATCCTCCTGGGAGACAGCAGGAATTCCTTCTGTGCTTCGTCTTACAAAATAGTAGGTGGGCACTCAGTGTCCAGCTTGATTTCCAAAACCTCTTCCCTCTCTTTTGCTGCCCCACTCGGACGTTGCACCCCGTGGTGCCTTCATTCCATTGAGCTTCTCGTCCTTTGTCACCTCATTCTATGTTGATGGTTCTAACAGGTCTGGCTTGATGTCCCTGACTTAACTAGGACATCCCGAAATCCTGGGGCAGGTGGGAACAGGGTGCAAGACCTGGTTTTGTTTTCCAAATATCCCTCCAGCTTGGCTGTGGCTTCACTCCCTGTCTCTGAGTGGAAGGATCCAGTCCAGCACTTCACACAAATGCTGGAGCACAGCCAGTCCTCTGGTGAGAGAGCATGAGAGCAGTGTCCACATTTTTCATTTCCAGAAAACCACATGATGGGAACAAAGTTAGGACTTGCTCTCTTTTGCTCATAGTTCCTCCCGTGCGTTTTTTGTTGAGGGCTGCGTCAGTACATTCATTTGTAAAACTGACCTGAAGACAAACGCACACGAGCTTTTCTTGCCTTCCCACTGCTATCTTGGAGGCAAGGCTCCAGTTTTTAACCATATGACACAGCAAGATAAGCCTTATAATAAAAAGCAAACAATGCAAGGCCAGCCCCAGGCGCCCGAGCCGCGATCTCCGTTTGTTCAGCGTTCTCCCAGGAGGTTGTGGGAGACACCCGCCAGTGAGGCTGAATGCAGAGAGTCAACTTTGCTGAAGCAAAGAGCACAGCATTCTGGGTTATTAAACAGAATTCTGGGTTATTAAACCATTTGTCTTCCAGCCCTGGGGAAAAGGAGTTTGCCACAGAAAGTCACAAATGGGCTGAGTTGGTGTATCGCAAGCCTGTTTCTCCCCATCCCGCTGCATCCCCAGCGGGGCAGGATTGGAGCACCAGCACCAACTTCTGGTGAGGAGGGAGCAGGGACTGAGAAAGGCAAAAGAAGGATGTGCCTGACAGGTTTTGAAACTGTCTCTGGCTCTTGTCTGCCTTATCTCCAGATCTCCCCTCAACAGTGTTTTTTCGTCGCTCGTGATAGGTTGAGTTTTTTTTTTTTCCAACACAGACTTATAACAAGAGTTAATACTGTCAAAAAAATCACTCTTGGAGTAAACTATATTCTCCATGGCATGATAATACAATATGCTGTTAAATTCTTTCACTCAGGAGGGAATAAAGGATATTTGAGCATAAATGCATTATCCACAATCCACAATAGCACAGCCTATACCCCTGTGGATAATGCTATTAGTGCTACATTTCAAATTAAAAAGCATATGCTCTTCTTCTTTCAAAAACAAGGGAGTGCTGCCCACTGCCTTCACTTGACTAAGAACAAAAGCTTTTAAAGTGATAAAACAGCCTTCATTTGATAAAAACAACCATCTGTATCTGATTTAGAAAAGTGTTCATATTTAAAGACAAATTGCTGTTTTGGGAAAATTAAATACAAGTGGGAAGGTTGACTTGATCTGACCACAAATTGGTGTCTGCTGTCTCCAGCAGCACTAACCCAAATTCTGACACTAAACCCTGACCTTGAACAGCAAGTCTTGTGCAAGGGCTCTTTAAATCATTTTCTTAAAACCCTTCAAATGAACATGTTCCCAAACTCACCCTCTGCCTTCCCAGCTTATTAGTCTGTATTAGTTAAAGTGGGTTGCTTATTAAGTTTTTTTTTATATCTTCAGAATAATTTGGAAAGACACCAAGCTCTTAATGTACCAGATTTTCATAATGCAACTTGATATTAACAAACATCAAACTCCATCAATGATCTGTGCAGCAGGCACCCTTAAAGCATGTAATTAAGATAACAGGAGATAACATCAGCCACGGAAAAAAAGAGAGCGGAGGAGGGAACACAAATGGAGTTTTTCTGAGGAGGCTGCATTGAGCTCGACCCTTTGAGGTCAGGACATAGCAGCAACATGGGAACACTGAAAATGGTGTTGAGACAGAGCACCAAGCTGAGATGGGCACTGTGATCATCCTCAAAACCACAGCAAGGAGCCCAGCCAGGGCTGAAATGAACATTCACATATACACGCATCCTCTTGGAAATGGTTTTGCAGGCTCTTGAGGAAAAGTCTTCAAGTGTTATAACCTTTCCTTGAATTTTAAATCGGTGATGAATGTAACAAAGACAACAGGACCCACCTGTTAGTGCTTTTATCAGTTGACCTTACAGGCTGTGCAGAGAGGGTCAGTATTTTGAATTCCACACAAAAGTTATCTCCACTGCTTTATTTCCTCTGCCACTCTGCTGGGCACTCCCAAAGGTGGATGTGCCTGTGGAAGGGGTTGAGCTGGAGGGCAGGGCAGTGCTGGCAAAACCAAATTCAATGCTATCATCACTTTGTGCTGCCAAGAATCACCCAGAATCCCCCATCTGCTGGGCTATTTCTGCTCGCTTTAGAAGGAGAGAAGTGGGAACAGTACTTTCTTTCCAAAATGTTCCCATAGGCTTGGAGAAATGATTGTGGCTGTGCACACCTCCTAATCTCTTCTCTCTGGTAAATGGCTGGATATTTTTGTGCTGGAAAGTGTGGATGTATGTGCTGTTCCTTTCCCTAACATAACTGAATACATCCATACACAACTGAACATTTATATTTAGCTGTTAAATAAAATTTTAAAAAAAATTAAAATCCCAGCATATCGTGATAACAAGTTTATTTGCAACCAGAAGCTTCCATCCATTTGGGCAAAACTCACTGCATTTCAAGGCAGCAAGAGACAAGGCCAAATACATATTTTAAATAACATCAGAGAAGAGAGTTTACACAGCATATTTCAGATGCATAAGTCCAGGCTAATAAACCCCCTTTCCCTACTCAGAACCCCCAGTGTCAGGAAGAAAAGCAAACCAATTTGTCACTGCTGCTTCCTGGTGCCAGGATAAAAGTGTGTGCTCTTCCCATCCCTTTGCCAGAGGTCACGGGATGCAGCGCCTTGAAGCCTGTCTGACGGAAAACAAATGAGTGCAAACGTTATAAAGTGAACAGAAGGAGCTCTGTGGTAACTGGGGGAAAGGCAGGGGGATGATATCTTTGGGGGGAGCAGGAGGAGGAGAGCTGTGCATGGTTGATGTGGCACAGGAGTGCAGCAGTCGCTGCGCAGGGGACGGCTGCTTCCAAGGACAAATGGATAATTCGTGTTTTGCTGGGGCGATGGTGAGATAGTGAGCAGCTTTGAACACACTGATACAGCAATTAAGTGAACTCCTGTCCTTGGGCAGCTGCTGAGGTTTCTTAAAAGTGCAGTTTTAGACAGCACTTCGAGTCTTTCCTCAGCAGCAGAGGGGATGCACAGAAAATGTGCTCCTGTGTGCGCTGGCAGGAGCAGGATGTCTGTCCAGGGACACCACTCCCTCCTCCAGGGACACAGTCAGGGACCACAGAGCCCCGACCTGGCACGTTCCCTATTCTAACCTGCCCTTCAGAAGGTTAGATTGGGTATTAGGAAAAAATTCTCCCCTGTGAGGGTGGGGAGGCCCTGGCACAGGGTGCCCAGAGCAGCTGTGGCTGCCCCTGGATCCCTGGCAGTGCCCAAGGCCAGGCTGGACGGGGCTTGGAGCAGCCTGGGACAGTGGAAGGGGCCCCTGCCCGTGGTAGGGGGTGGAATGAGATGTTCTCCAAGGTTTCTTCCAACCCAAAACATTGTGTGATTCTGGGATTCAGAGGGGAAGATGGAGGGACACCTCGGTTCTGATCCCATGTCAAATACAGAGGTGCTTTTCAGTGTTACGTGGTAGCAAGAGAAACCATGAATGTTTGTACCCTTGAGCTGATGCCTGTAGGATAAATTAATCCATGAAAATGTGCAGCTGGCCTTGTTCTCCTGTGCAGCTTGTACAAATTTGTTTTGCGGTCTTATTGAACCAGATCCATCTTTTTAAATCCTGAAACGCGCAGGGATGAGTCCAGCACTGCCTGTTTCAACCAGCAGTGCATGCACAGCAGATCTCTGACGGTCTCCAGAGAACCAGCAGCACAACAGATGCCATTTTGGCTGACCACAGAAACTGGGAAAAGAGCCCTGCAAAGCTGGAAGTCTTACAAAGCTCAGCAGCAGGTCCTACAAAGCTGGTGTCGTTCTCCCAAAAACGGTTGGGTACACATGGACACAGCTGTGGGCTGGTGAGCAGTGGGCTGGGAGTGTTTTTGTCCAGACTTTTGTCCATCTTTTGTCCAGATGCATCCCCTCTGAGTCACTGTCCGTGCTCAGCATCACCCCGAGGGAAGTGAGGCTGAACCTGAGCACTGCACTGATTAACTTTTAGCCACAGGTTTATCAGGCTAATTTTGCTTTAGAAATTTTCTAATTTACTCAACTCGTTTTGCCTTTCTGTGAGTTATCCTCCTACAAGGGATTAATTCTTTGCATTTATTTGCCAAACATTTTTTCGTTGAATTATTTTTTCTGTGCCCTAACTTGGTTGGATTGTAAGATTCTGCGGGTTGCCTTTTTCTTGTTCTGTTTGTAGTCCATCCAGCACTTTGACTGGGGGCACAGTCCCTCTGTGAGATATATATATATATAGATACATATATATATATATAAAAAATAGGCATTACATTGTTAGTACTCTGCATCCCATGTTCATGTTGTGCTGGTTGGTTCTGACACAACCCAGAGTTCCCATGCTGAGTATCAGCCACCTGATTTCATACACATTTCTCCATCAAAGCGGGTTGTTAGGGCTTAAGCTTAGAAACAAAGTCAAGTTCCTTCTAATTCCCCAGCAGTCATTTCCAAGCACGGGAAAGGAGGTTCAGCCACTGAGCAAACAATGGCTGTATTAATTAGGCTGCTATATCTGGCAAGTGTTTTGAGGTATTTTCTCATTGTTATTTTGTTCCCTTTTGTGGAATGCCTGTGCCTTGTGACCCCACCTGACACTCTCACCACCATCCTTGCTCTTTCAAGGTATCTTTTATTGCCAGACAAAGGGAGAAATATCTATTTGAATGTGGCAGCAGATAGGCCATTGCTAACATCTCCACAATAGAAAAAGGCCCTGCAGAATAAAGGATCCTTGGTATTATCAGGAAGCCAGGTGAGGGCTGAGAGGACCGAGGTGTTGTCCCACGTGGCAAGGATTAAAGGTTGCCAGCCTTGGCTTTGGCCACACTGGGGCTGTTCTCAGCTGTAAACTAAAGCACGTTCCATGAAACAAAAAAAAAAGCACTGAACTATGTCTGTTAAACCCCATGATTTCACTGGAATTTCAGGGAACACGTGGTGGAAAGAGCCCTCAAAGGTCATCACATCCAGTCCCTGCTATCTTGGGCAGCTGCTCCACACAAACCCAGTCGAAGGCTGATGGAGCTTCATCATCAAACCCCTCGGGCTGCTGGAGGCTGTCCTGCAGCTTCCCTCCTCTGCTGGCTGCAAACCTCCCGGCCTTCAAACAGAATTTATTACCCGGGATCCATCCCAGCTCACCTTCTGAATGCACAATTTTAATCCAGCTGGGGCAGGAGGCAGAGGATGGTGGGGGTTCTTTGCATTCCTTTGTTGCACAAATGCGGGAGAACATTCCCCTGGTGTGGGGAGCCCGCTGCATGGATGAAAGGTAGGGCTCAGCTTTCAGCTCCTACATCTCCTCCTCTATTTGCAGGTAACTCACTGCACTGTTGAGCTCTCTGCTATTTCACTGCAGCCTTTCCTTCACAAATAATTCTTTTTTTTTTTTTTTTTTTTTTTTTTTTTTTTTTTTTTTTTTTTTTTTTTTTTTTTTTTTTTTTTTTTTTTTTTTTTTTGTAGGGAGATCTGTTTCCTCATAGCAAGATTTATCCCAGGACAATTAGTAGCAAGGAGACAATATCTGTGCCATTTTGCCCAAAATCCCAGCTTCACCACAGGCAGTTCACTCACCAGGGGGGCACAGGATCACCAGGCCAAACCTGGACATGGTTAAATGCTGGGAGCTTCAAGGTGAGGAGAAAGGTGGGTTCCTTCAGCCTCATGCCCCCTGAGTGTGTTATGACCATTTAACATGCAGAATTAATCACACTTTATTCATTCAGATTCATTTAACTGTGATATTTCCTGTTGGGTGCACCATCATTTTGACCAGCTGGGAACATGGGACAACTTTAACACCATCAGGAGCATCAAAGTCCTCTCAGTCTTAGCAGGTTAAAGCCTGATCCAGCAAGAGAGCCTGGGCTCAGCTCCTCCTGAGAACACTGTGGTTATGCTTAGTGAAGAAGGCTTCAAAGCTTGGACACACATTGCTTTTCTCTCTGCAAAGAAATAAACCATTTTTAACCAGCATTTTCACCTTGCTGAATGTGGAAAAAAAAATCAAAGGAAATGTGCTTTGTATATGTGAAAAATCAGCTCAACAAGAAATATTTCTCCTGAGGGATGTGATCAGAAGGGAAAATTCACTGCTGGACTTCCATTTGTCTGCAGAAGTTATACCTTTGTTTTTGCTAGGTTTTTTAGAACTAAAATGACAGTGATTAAGAGATTCATTTAGTAAAGCTTATGCTTCTTCCTTTCAGGCACATTCTCCCTGGAGGAGTTAAATTGGAAATCCAAGGAGGCTTCTGAGGGTGGGGAGCTCAGAGGAGGTGTGGAGAACATATTTCAGCAGCTCCTGAGGTGGCAGGTAGTGATTTCAAGTGAGGAAGCAGGACGAGGTTGGAGTCTCTGATCAACCCTGGCTGACTTCCAGCTCTCAGGGCTCAGGAAAGGGTGTAACCACGGACCAGTTCTGCTAAAAGAAGAAATTCCTCCCTGTGAGGGTGGGGAGGCCCTGGCACAGGGTGCCCAGAGCAGCTGTGGCTGCCCCTGGATCCCTGGAAGTGTCCAGTGCCAGGCTGGACAGGGCTTAGAGCAACCTGGGACAGTGGGGGGTGAAAAAGAAAATCCTCTAAATCACAGCCCCAAAAATGTTAAATCACAACCTTGACCCAGCAGCTGCAGGAGGAAGAAGTACAAACTCTTTTTCTATACTTTTTCTCATTTCTTTGTCTTCCTCAGACTAATTCTTCATTTCTTTTCTTCTTTTTGCTTTCTCTCTTTTCTCCTTCCCATAAACATTTCTTCTTCCATCTCGATCTCCCGCAGCACAGTTTCATGTTAACACCATCTTATCCTCCTATTCTTCTGGCTCACTTTTTTCTGTTCCTGGTCTGACATGGCAAATCCCATTCTCCTGCTGTACTCTTACTTTCACTTTTTATTTTTAAGCCGGTTCCAGTCCTTACCCCTGCTGCTTGCCTCCCACAGCTTTTCTGTGCCTGGCTCCTCTCCTGGGCTCCAGGGACAAGGATGCAGCAGCTGAGGGCAGGAGTTTGAGCCTGGCCCCAGGTGATGCTGCCTGGTTGTGCTCTCTGGGAGCTGTGCAAAGTGAGGTCATTTAACCAGGACAGGAGAACACACCTGCCCCTAACAGGCTTTGAAAATTGACTTCAGTTGCGTGAAATGGGTCAATAAAAACAAGAAATGAAACTGATGTCAGAGGTTGTCTTTATCTGACAATAAATTACTTCCGATGCTCGAATTTCTCTCTCAGGTGGGAGGCTCATGGTTCTTGGCCAAGGAAATGGGCCCTGCAGCAGAGAGAAAGGAGGAGAGAGGCTCTGAGCAGGGGACGAGAGCCAACAGGGCCACCAGCTGCTTCTACCTTGCAGGTGACCCTGCCCAAGGTGTCCATCATTAAGCCAGGCAAAGATGTAATAATATATTTGTATTTAATTATTTTATTACTGCATGGCAGTATTTTAGATTATAAAATAATATCGGAGCAGGGGGTGTACATAATAACTCGCAACAAAAAGCAAAACTGCTGGAAGATTTCCCCTTTTAGGTTTATTTTGTCAAGTATTGTTCCACATTTACATTTTTCCCTCTTAAACTAAGAAATAGATCCTCCCTCTGCATTGTGAGCAGCACCTTTTGAAGACAAGAAAGAAAGAGTGGAAATAAAAAAGCAAAATATAAAATAAACCCTGGTGCCCATGCCTCTACTGCCATGTTTCAAAAGAGGGGGTTTCAAAGGGAAGCATTTGTAATTTAGATTTCTGAGCAGCAATGCAGAGCAGCCCCACCACTGACTCCTTCCTGCTGGAGATGCTGTGTTCCTGATGCTGGTGGTGACAGAAATTTGGGAACAAGCCCGAGAACAGCAACCCAACCCCCTCCAGCACCCGAGTCAGAAGAATTCTGCAAATCATCCATGACTCAGACCAGGGCTGTCTCAGCCTGGCTCCCCTCCACATCCCTGGAGATGCCAAACCCTGTTCCAGTGAGGAAACTGCCTCAAGCTGCCACTGTCACCCCCAAAAGGGACCTGTTGCTGTGGCAGGGTGGTGCAGCTGGGTGTTGTTAATGCTGTTCCCACAGCAGAGGGGCACAGCAGAGCCTGGGGGGACACCTGGAGCAGAGCCAGGGCCCCCAGCGTGGGCTTTGCCAGGAGAAAAGTGCAGCATTCCCGCCGGGCAAGGACTTTGCATGCAGGATGGAGAAGTGCAAAGACGTTCATTGCACAGCTCAGGGTACCTAAATACCAGTGCACAAACAGGATAGAACCTCATAGAAACAGGAAGAGCAAACCCCAGGATTTCACCCAGTCACCTGCAGTATTCCCTAGATATCACCTATTATGGGAAGGTGTAAATAATCCCAGATAAGGCCACTGACCACAATCTTCCCGGGCCATTGGTCAAGAAGGTCACTGACCCATGGTCCTCTTTTCCAGCCCATCTCAGGTGACCTGGAAGTGTTTCCATGGTTACCCCCGGGCCTAGGGAAGATGCTTTTGTAGGCCTTCAGGCCTGCCCTTCTAGAACACTCATGGTGGAACCCAACAAAAAGTGGTTTGACCAACATCTCTGGGCCCAGCCTGGCAGCACAGACAGCTGGACCCATGGCCTGGGACGTGGCACCAGGAGTTTGTTCTGCTGCAGCTTTCTCCAGCTGTGGATGGCACTTGCTGTGACACTTCCATGCCAGGCTGTGGTCTGAAGGCATTTTTATTGCTTCCAAGCTGGATTGTGGGCTTCAGTGGGGGAATTAGGGCAAGCTTTAGTTTTGCCACAGCTCAGTGATTCTTTGTCCTCTCAGACAGTGACACAGTGAGTTTCCACCTCCCAGCTTTGTCACTGCCAAGGACCACTGGCCTTGCTCTGCTCCGTGAAAAGCACCCAGTCAGCACGGCAAGGTGAGCCCAATGCTCTGGTTTTAAATTGGATGAGAAATTAATTGCAATAAGATCCCCATCACCACCAGCAACCCCCTACGGCTCTGAGATATCTGAGTGAGAGAGGTACTGAACAAGGGGAAAATGTGTAACAGGGGCCTGGCAGGATGCTCTCCACCCCCTCACCCCACAAGTGTTTATTGAAGATGAATTCCTGAGGGTGTTTGGAATCTACCTCTGACTCGCAGAGAAAATAACATTGAAAGCTTTGATGAGAGCGGCCTGAGCTTCCAAATTTCTGAATCTATATGAGTTTTTGAACTCCTAAGGGGTTAAAATATCCAGGTGAGAGAGTGGACAACTGAACTGTGTGTATCAGCCACCCGTACCAGCCCAGCTGGAGCTGCAGGAGATGCTGTGGGTCACAGGACACCCCTTCCACAGTCCTTGGCCTCCTTCAAGCCCTTCCTCAGCCCCAGTTCCAAGGTGGAAATAGCAGCAGCAGAGGAGGGTGTGCTCTGGGATGGCTGTGCCCTCTAACCTCTCCTCCTGCTTTTGGGGGAGCAGGGCTGCAGCCTCTCACCCTGCCCCTGTGCAGCACAGTGCCCAGCACTCAGTGTTTGGGAAAACAAATGATTTCTGCAATACCAGGGCATGGGGTTTGGCCCATGCCATCAGTGCCAAGTTTAAAGACACATAATTTGAAACTGGGGACCACTGAAAGTGGCTTTGTCTCAATCCTGTGGCTGCTTGCTTCTCAATCAGTGAATCACCTTGATCCAAGTCTCTTTTTATTGCAGGATATCACCATATCCATTTTTCCTGGACTTTCACAGTCCTATTTCTGCTCCCTTTGCTTGAACTCCTGGCTGGCAGGACCTCTCCTAACTTGTGACGGTGGTGCTGTCACAAGATTTGTCATTTTTCCTTGTGCACCTTTGCTCTTATACAACGAGATCCAGGCTGTATTTGAAGTCTTCACCAAACTTTATATAAATATCAAAAAAACCCAGGGAGTTATATCTGAAATAATCTGTGTAAACATCTTCTGATAGTGAGCTCTCCAGTCACAAATATGCCACAGCCTAACAAATATCATCTCCCTTGGATTTGAGGAAGTGACAAAAGTTCTGTATCTTAAACTTCAGAAGCTTTTTCCATTCTGACTCAAGTAATTCTAAAAGAGTAAAGGGTAAAAATCTTCACCTATGGACAGTATGGACGATGAAGGTTTGGAGCAGAGGGATCAGAAATTAACTGCCTGAAGAACACAAGGGTCCTGAAAACATCCAAGCTGAAGAGATGCTTTCCCCCTTTTCCCTTCTTTTGTCATCCTTTATGGTCTGAGATGAAAAGAAATCGCAAAATTTGCTCACGGTTTAATTTAAAATTGGGAAGTTACATAACTAGAGCCAGAATGAGAATGGTGCCTGGACACACAAGGACAAGAACCTCGTGGGTCTGACATGCTGAGAACACAACCAGGCCAGCTCATGCAGAAGCAGGACAGAGGGAGGGACCTCACCAGCTGTTCCCCACACAAACCTTGTGTAATTAACAGGTGCTGTAAATGAAGCAAAGCCAACATGACAGTCACAGCTGCATTGGCTCCCTTGCTGAGCTCTGTCTCCTCCAGACCCAGTGCAGACATCAGCAGCCCTCCCCTTTCTGGGCATCTCTGAAAGCCCCTGGGCAGCCCAGCTCAGGCCTGGCCTCTTTTTGCTTCCCAGCCTCTTTTTGCTTCCCAGCCTCTTGCAATATTCACAGCTCTGCCCATTTGGGGTGACCTTTGCTGAGCCACCCTGGCAGTGGCAGCCAACAGCCTCTGCTGGCCCTGGGAGATGGATTCTCCTCTCCAATCCTGTTTTCGTTCTCCGCTGCTGCACAGCTCCTTTAATGTCAAGCAGAAAAAAATGGATCAGGTGGAAATGCAGGGAAATGAACTCACAGGTTATTATGATGGCAACAGCTTCATTTCAGTCAACTTTATCATTAGAGCCCTTTCAGAATCTGTGGTGGCTCACAGAGGGCTGCAAACTCTGTTCTCTCTGTTCCCTCTGTTCCCAGGGACAACTTCCAAGTTCACCCAGTGAAAAGCAGGGGAGTGGAAAAGCCGGGCTTTGCCTGCTGAGTTCTCCTCCCTGGATGTACACAGAGTGCTAACAACTCCTCCAGTGGCAAGATGTATCTCCCTTTTCTTCCTACCCCTTCTCCAAACCCCTTGCATTGGCTCCTCCACGCAGCTTTCTGCTCCCTGCCAAAATTCTTCTTGTATAGGAGCTTCAAGCCATTTCCCATAGGAAATTACTCCTGAGGGGGACTCCTTGCTCCCAGCTGCTGACACGCTGCTCCCAGGATATCAGTGGGCTATTTAAATAAATTTATTCCTCCATCCTCCCCTGCTGCAGTGGGGAAGTTCTGTGTAGTCCCGTGGCTGTCATTCCCTCTGCTGGAGTTGGTGGAGGCTGAATTGGTCTCTGGGCAGTGAAGGGATGATCCATGTCCCTGAATATGACCCATAGTGAGACTGAAGCTCCACAGGGGATGCACAGCCCTGGGGAGGGAAACATAAAATGCGGAGCTCGGGACCCTTGTACCACGAACCAATGTGATTTCGCAAGAGCCGTTTATTGTTTACATGACACTGTTTTTATACATTTCTGCAGCTGTAGCTCACACGATCACAGATCCCATTGGATTTCTGTGCTGTCCGTGCTCTGCGTGCACCTTTCAGAGAACCGGACTGGTTCCAGGCCAGGATGGCACCGTCCTTCTTTTTATCTACTTTCTTGCCGTGTTGTTATCCCGTCTTCCAGCAGCTTCTGTCCCAATTTAGAACAGTTTACATTTCTGTAGCTTCGACGAATTCTTGAGGTCTCTGATAAGGTAGCTGAGCATAACTTGGCTGGGGCACCCTGACAGAATTTGAGTGCCTTACAACAATAAAACCAAAGTGACAAACTGCATTTGGGACAAAGGTGGATAGCGATGGCAACAACTGAGGCTTGGGTTCTTCAGAACAGCCCCATCTATGCTGATTACATTTCCATGCTCTCCTGCTTGCCCCTGATCTACCCTTCAAGGCCTGCGTGTGTCCCCTGATGGGGTGCTGACGGGTGCTGAACCCTCGTGTTGCAGAGCTCCTGAGCCCTTTCTCCTCCCTTCCCAACACTCCCCTTGGCTCTGGGTGACGCAGGGAGCCTCTCTCACATCTCTCGGTTGCCTGGTTACCAGGTTAAGGCTGGTGACAAATGCTGGGTGACAGTTTGCTTAACACTGCTTCCTCCATGACCTGGGGTCCAGCCCTCTCCCTTCCCAGCCTCCTGTGGTGTCAAGGCTTCAGATGCTCTTGTTCACAGCCTCTTTTTGGTAACTTAACTCCTGCATCCTCTCTTCAGTCTGGTCTATCCTGTAATCTCCAATGTCCCACAATCGAATTATCTCCTCCCAGACCAACTTCCCCAGGATCCCTCAAAAAAAATTCTGATTAATGCCTCCATTCTCAAGTAGGCTGTTGCAGGAAAGATCAATATTTTTTCTCTCCTCCCGCACTACAAAGAAGATAAATCCATATATCATTGATCCCATACCTTATAAACCCCCAGCCTTGAGATGTCTGTCTTGACACGTTCACGTGTGACCTCATACAATAGGATACAGTCTCACTGTTGCAACTGTGTGATAAAGGAATAATAATAATAATAATAATAATAATGATGATAATAATGCACAGAACCACCAACATCTCCTTCCACCACTTGCATGCAGATGATGCCCTTTAAAACAAGGCCACCTCTCCTTCCTTTATTTACAGAGTTGAGTAAAATGTGGATCCTACATGTTCCTGTAATGCAAATAGGACATGGAGGAGTGACAGGACAAGCAGGGATGGTGTTAAACTGACAGAGAACAGGTTTAGAATCAACATCAGGAATAAATCCTTCCCTGGGAGGGTGGGCAGGCCCTGGCACAGGGTGCCCAGAGCAGCTGGGGCTGCCCCTGGATCCCTGAAAGTGTCCAAGGCCAGGTTGGACAGGGCTTGGAACAACCTGGGACAGGGGAAGGTGTCCCTGCCTATAGGACTTTAAGACCACTTTCAACCAAAATTTTGCCATGATTCTATGAAATAAAAGATGTCTTGAAACCCAGATTTCCTTTTATCTCTAAAATCTGGAAAATTTTTCATGTTCCTTAATTTCTTTCTGTGTTTTTGTCCTTTGTAACACCATTGGAGACGCTGAATGAATGCATCTGCTGTTCCAGCTCCAGAACTCCTTCTCAGAGAAGACAACTCCAACCATTAAATTCTCCCCTCTCCTGGCCCAGTGAGATCCTGCTGTGCCTCCAACACTTCACAGCATCTTCTTCCTCTAAAATGGGACATCCACCACCTCAGAGCCAAAATCACTCTACAACTGAGTGGGCTGTTGCAGAGAGGTGTCTCAGGAGCTGTGAAAGAGGCATTTGTCCAAAGAGTGACCAAAACACATTCTATTCTTCCCCTGCTGAAGCCCAGAGCTTTTGGATGAATCTGAGCTTAACTATTTATAATTGACCTTTGCACAAAAGAACATGAAATTTTTATAGCCTAAATCCTCATTTATTAACTTTACTGGAGTGTAAAATATTGCTGTTTGCTATAAATTTGTACCAGGACAAACAATATATATGCTAATTAGTGGCTGTGCAGCCTTTCGGGGGCGTCTGTGCTCACGAGTCCTTTCCACCAGGCAGCAGAGAAGGATGGAACAAATGACAATTGAGAGGTGTGATGCTCTCTGTTCAAACAGTGGAGTCTGGAGAGGTGAATTAATGGTGTTCATTATAATGAGTCCATTTCCTTTTCATTTCCTTTATAAATTAGCCCAGGTGCCACGCTGTGCCCCTGAGAGAGCCCATCAGAGGCAACCTGCTGAGATGCACCTGCGAACCCATCACTCTGGAGTTCCTCATCACTCCACACTCAGCTTTCCCCTTCCTTTGCCTTCCTTCAGCCCACCTATTCATCTTCTCCACGCTGTCTCCTCCATCTTCACCTTGTCCTTTTAGCCTTTTCCCTATTTTCATTTTTGCATTACTTTATTTTTTTTCCCCGTCCCTCTTTTCCTATTTCCTCTTTTTTCCCCCACTTTCCTTTACATTGTCTCCCGCTTGGTTTTCCTCACCAAACGTTATCCTGCTACTGCTTTGAGGATCTCATTGTTATTTTATAAACTTTGGATCACCCAAGGGCACGTATCCCTAAGGCTCATCAAAACTCAACGTGAAATAGAACCACGGAGGGAGGGAAATAACGAGTGAGATGTGTTCAGTTTCCTGTGGCTGAAGTAGCTATTTCACGGTTAGTTGGCTTTTGGTGCCAAAAAATAAGGTGTTGGGGATAACAAAAGGAGCCTGTTGGAAGCAGCTCGGATTTTCCAGGATCTGCAGCTGCATCTGATTTCCTGTTTCCGTGTTTGCCACGGGAATATCAGCAAATACAGGCTGGAAAAAGGAGGGGCAACCTGCTAGGAATTAACACGGATGCTCACAACAGTGGCCCAGGGATGGGGAAATGGGAGATAAAAGCCTTTTTAGGGCTGAGTGGTCACAGGATTCTGACCCGGAGCTGAAATGATGCTCCTCAAAATCCATCCTTCCTCTTCTCCTGTTTCTCCTGTTTCTCCAGTTCATTGTCTGCAGGATGCAGCAGGACACCCACAGGAGGAGCGTCCAAAATTGTAATAAAGCTCAATCAACTGTGGGAACAGCACAAATCACAGGGGCCATGACCAAGGAAGATCCAGATGTAACAAACCCAATAAAAATGTGTGCATATTTCCCCTGGATACAGATTCCAGATGCTGGTTTTCATGGGATTTAGACCGTGCAAGGAATCTGATTGAGTTGATTGAATTGTGGGGAATTGCTAGGGATTTTCCATCAAAATATTTGCAAAGTGGTAGTTGGTTTCTATCAAAATTAAAAAAAAAAAACCAGCTGAAAAACACCAGCGTTGCAGAAATTACTTCAACATTTCCTTTGAAGTAGGCAGGTACAAGCCATGCTCTGAAGACTGTGGGAGAGAATAATGTACCCCAAAATATCATTATCATGAGGCAAAATTACATACCTGGAGGATTTTAACTTAAAATAAAGTTTTTTGCATTTTCAAGCCATCCTTTAACTATTTTGCAGCAAAATTGCATTTCTGTTCAACTTTTTCTGCTCTCAGTCTTATGGATACATTGAAATAACTTAGTGGGGAAAAATCTGCATGTGAATCAGGTCTGTGGTCTGGTATGAATGTTAAATAAAATACTTCCCTAGACCCACAAGCTTTCTGCTTCCTAGGGAGTAATATAAACCCTGCTGTGAAGCTGTCCTTGGCTATTTGTAAAGGTAAATAAACAACAAAATACTTCATCAACAGAATGTCTGTGTAGAAAAAAAAATAAAATCAGTTCATCAATCTCTTTGAGTTTATACATATTGAAATAAAAATCTTTCTGTAATGATTTTTGTTTTCTTATTTTTCCCCATTAATTTTAACAAACTTTCAATGAACACAAAAACGTGTACCAGGGTTTTCAATTCTAACAGAAAGACTGCTGAAACCACAGCTTTTGCTTCCTTCTCATTTAAAGACAGGCTTCCACCTAAAGCATAAGGTTGAGTTTAAGGAGAAAATTATTTCAATGAGCAGGATTTGGGGTTTGGGGTTGAAATCTGTCTTGTTTTTATTGACATTTTTACGTAGAGGTGTCCCCTCCATAGCTCAGTTTACCCACAGAAGAGGGAGGATGTGACACACCTGAAGCAGAGACAACTTTGGGTGGGCTTTGTTTCAGTGTCAGTTTTTTGGGAGGTTTGACAAAGAGGAGGGACAATCCATCCCCGGGGGCNTTCAGTGTCAGTTTTTTGGGAGGTGTGGTCTGGGTGGTTTGACAAAGAGGAGGGAAAATCCATCCTCGGGGGTTCGACTGCCCACAGGGAGGGAGCAGTGGTCAAACACCCACTGCCTTCAGAGATTATGTTTTAAATTGCTGGTCACGTGAAAAATTATGGGCCAAATTGTCTGCTGATGCAGCTCATCTGAACTCCAGCAGAGTTCTAGCAGGAGAGGCGTCAGCTGTAGCCAGAGTGTGCCCAGCTTTCCGTGTTCAAACAGCATGAGAATGGCTAAAAAATGCATTAGGTTTTTACAAGCGTGTTTTGAATTCTCATTTATGTGTCTTGTCAATTTAAATCTTTAGGATATGCTGGGATCATCATGGTGGGGAGCTGTGGGTTTGTTTTTCTTCCAGCTGCATATACAGAAAACAAAAGCAGTGCGTGCTTTCCTAACCAAAAAGAGAAAAAAGTATTCTTTAATATACATCACTAAGAGCTGGGGATTTATGTGAAAGATCAAAGCCAGCTGGGACCACTGGGCAGCGGGGTGAAGGAGGAGATGTCTGGGGTTGCTGTGTGCAGGGCAGTGATTTGGAAGTACATTCCTATTAATCTCAGTGCCATCAATACTCTCTCCAGTTTCCTCTCACTGGAACTCTGCTCTGCATGAGAGAAACCTGGAGATCTCTGTGGTCACAGAACAGTCTGGGCTCGAAGGGACCTTAAAGATCATCTCGTTCCAACCCCCTTGCCATGGATGATCTTATTGGCAATTCTTTTCACAGCCTCAGCAGAATAGTTGATGACCCAAATTATCACCCTCAAGCATTGGCCTGGCCCAAATCACAGATGTGGACCTGGCAACTTCAGTCCCTTCATTGTGTCATCGACTTGGTATTAGCTGCTACATTAAATTCATCAATAAAGAATTTAAAAGATCTTCCTTCCATCCTTTTTATTGTCATATAGGAACTGCATTTTTCTCATATCTGGACGCTTAAGCATAACCTGAGTTTTATGATCACTTTCATTCCATTTTTTTAAGGCAAACAATATATCAGTGAAGGCATCATCATAAAAATATTGACCCTGTTCATACCTGGCATAAAATGCCATTGATTTCAGTGAGGTTGTGGGATTTGGTTCACTGCAATAAACATTTCCCAGGAAGTCCTATTCAACAAAATACCTGGAAAACCCTCCTTCCTTGTGCCTTACACAACCATGGTGCAGCAGCAAAGCCATCGGGACATTCTCCTGTCTTGGGGAAGCTGCTGATTCAAACCTTTCCCCAGCTTTTTGCAGCTCTCCTGCTTCCCCTCTCCCTGGGATGGCTGCTGGAGCCAGGGCAGAGCTGGATGCAGAAAACACGTGGGCATGGGAGGGCTCCTCCAGCCCAGCTCGCTTCAGTCCTGCTCCCACACAGCTCTGCCTCCCTCCCTCCCTGCCCCTGAGCCAGATGAATGTCATGCCAAACGCTTTCTCACTTGCTTTCAGCAGCAGAAAGTGGCCTTTAAATGTAGTTTTATCCCCAGTCAAATTAATAACAGCTAAGATGGGAGCAGCTCAGCAGCCTCCACGCTGGACAGCGTTTCTGGATCACACTCAGCACCTGGCAGGCCTGGCAACAGCACCCAGGTCTGAGTGTTGTGAGTGAAGGCACTGCTTGCCTTGACTTGTCCCACACAAGGGCTTTGCTGCCACTGCTAATATTTGAACGATGTGTTTGCCAATTACGTTAATAGGAACAAGTCCCCCGGAGCTCCAGGAAAAGGCTGAGCGAGCCCAAAGTGAAAGAGATGCTGCTGCTCTGGCTGCTCTGCAGAGATTCCTGCTGCAAGGCACGGATTAGCAGAGTTTTCTGTCAGGTCCCCATCTCTGTGGACAAGACCGGCAGGAATGATGCTCCTCCTCTCAAAGGACATTGTGTTTCCAGCTCCTTTTCACTTCAGATCAGACCTGGAATTTCCTCTCCCTGGAAAAGCAGGGAGAGCTTGAGAGCACTGCAGCCCTTCCAGCTTCAGAGCACACACACATCCATGTCCACATGCACAGACCTTCTCACTGCTCTTCTTGTGAAACACAAAATACTGCACAGCTGGTTTCATTGCATTTAAACTCCCATTTGGAGCCATCCAGGAGCTCAGCCTCACCATTACAAATGTGCCCATAAAGCTGTCATCTTTGATTGCCACACACTGCCACCACAGTGCCCGGGTCACATCTTCAGCAAGGGGAAGGCCACTTTCACCTGGGCTCCATTCCCACATCTGGGGATGTTGTTAACATCCTTTTTTATCCCTGAGACAGCATCCCTGGCTTCTTCAAAGCAGCAGGAAAATCCTCCTGCTGTACCAAAGTTCATGGTCTCCCTATTCTTGTTTCAGGTCCAAATGCACATCCATCTCCAGCCATTTCCCAAATTATGCCCGAGCAGCTTCCATTTGTTTCCTTCTGAAACTGCTCAAAAATTGTGGGTTTAAAAGTTCACCTCCAACCTGGCCATTTTTGGCTTTGCTTCCACTTAGGAGAAACTGTGAACAACAGGAGCAGAGAGGGGCAAGTGAGAGACCAGAGAAGGAGTAAACAAATTAAATGCCAGCAGAGCTCTGAAAGGTATTTTCAAGCCCAGATAAAAAACACATCTTGCCCTTTCAGTCTGGAAAAGAAATAGGTGGTTATTGGTTTGTTTCCCCCCTCCTCCCCCCTTTTAATGAGTCATCCTTAAGGATCTCAGGAAGGTGATTGTGGAAGGGATAGATGGAGTTGAAATTACAGCAAAGTGACAAACTAAAATGAAGAGACTACCAAGATCTGGCAGGCTGTCCCTGTCCATGGCATTACTTCTCCCTCAAATGAATTCTTCTTGCCAGTGTTTCCCCTTGGCTGTCCTCCTCTCCCAGGCTCTCCTCTCTCCATAAATCAATCTTGCATCTCCATGCTTTGGTGCTACATCCTTCACCCTTCTTCTCTGCCTGAGGCCAATCCTTCTGGTTTTCACAACCATCTCTGTGCAGATTTTCTTCCCTCAAAATCCTCAGTTCCAGTCCTTCTCTCAGTTCCTGAGATGCCCCACTCCTTCCCTGCCCTATTCATGTTTATCAGCCACATCACGGGTTTGGCAGTTCTGCCTTTGCATCAAGGCCCTTCAGAGATTCCCTCTGACTGCTCATTTCATCCCATAACTCTATTTTCTGTCATTTTATGGTTTCTTCCCTGTTGTCATCTCACACAGGCTGCCCTTCACCTTCAGCCCACGCTCCTCCCTCCGTGAGCTGCCCATCACAGCTCTTCCCCTTTTCACCGTTCAGACCCAGCCTTTTCTATATTCCAGAGTAACACCAGCTTGGAGACACCCTTCTGCTTCAGGGTCCACTGGTTTGCTGGTATTACATGCACCATCAGGCCACGCTTTTCCCTCTGGAGCTCACTAAAGGCATCTCCTGGGTGACCTCAGGCTCAGCTCTGCTCTCCAGGGCTGTGGTTTGAAATCCCAGCACATCCATAAGGGAATTTCTTCCCTCACACGATCTCTCTCCCAGTGGCCAGCTCCTGAAGCATGAGATGAGGGGAAATGGGAGGTATAAAACCTCACTTGGAAGGGAAATGTAAACCAGCCCCAGCCCCAGTGAGGACAGGACTGGAATTCCCTGGTGAACACCAGGATTAGCTGGGCAAGGAGGGCGAGCCCTTCACCACTGCCCGAGGGCAGGAGTCAGGCAAGAGTGCAGAGGAGGATTACAGGGAAACTCCCTGTGAGGTGTCTGGGCAGGTGTATGCAGATCTATAGATGTATTGATAGGTACAGAGCTATAGAAAATATTTATAGATTGTCTCCCTTTCTCCCACTGAATTGCATCAATATTAGTTTTAGCTGGGATCCAAGAACAGCAGCACATCTGCAGCCAGATCTGTAACCAGATCTCAGCAGCCCAAGTGACAGAGGGCTTGGGAATTTAAAAGTGGACATATGCCTCAGGAGACCTGGATTCCAGCCTTATTTCCTGTATGTCTTTAAACTCCTGAGTGCAAAGGGCTGCTGTACAGAAGGGTGTTTCTATAGACCCCACTTTAAATGCCAGTAAAAGACCTCTATGAAAGCTTGCAATTCAGATCAGTGTCATTACTGGGACCAGCTTGTTTGAGAGCAGGAGAAATGGAAGGACATTAGGCTTTTCCAAAGGTTTAATTTGGAAATATTCTGAATAAACCATGATTTATGCTTCTTCATCAGGGCATTTCATCCAGCGGTAAATAACTTGTCACAACTTCCTTTACTTTTAGTTTACCCATAGGCATTTGCAATCCAGGGAAGGAAGGGTTATATCCCCTCTCCCTCCTCATGAAAGAAATTAAACAATGAAACGAGCTTTGCAACCACAAGAAACTTTGCATTCTCTTGCTGCTGGGCAGTGCTGTGAATGAGTGGGCTCATCACTGCAGCCTTCGGAGCCTTGCAGATGTCTGAGAACCTTCTCAAGAGCCCAGTGGAACATTTAAAAGAGAAGGTGCAGCACTTTGCTTTAGAGCTGCTGCTCTGTCTCCAGTCACCCGTGGGAGGGTGAAGCCCTCTCTGGCTGTGCTGCTTCAGGCCAGAGTCCTCAGGGAGCCTCCACGAGCTTCACTAACAGGACACTGTTGCCCTGACTTTTGCAGTCTTCCGATGTTTTCACTTTGTGATAAAGTTTCTCACACACTTTCTGTAAACACAGTCATGTTTTGTTAACTGTTCCTGTTGTTTTCATTCTTTCTCCTGAGGCGGAGAGAGTTTGATGGACTGTTCTGTTGACCAGTGTGGGTGGAGAGGTGGTAACCTCATCCTCCAATCCATGGCCATTCCTAGAAACATATATATATGAGAGAAATAAAGGGCTGGAGCTCTTTTCCTGGCTCTGGCTTTTGACCTGGCAGAACTCGAGTCTGGTGTGCTCCTTTTCGTGTCCCAGTGCGACAGGACACAGCCTGAAGAGCCAGGCAGCACTTCAGGAACGCTCCTGCTGCGAGGGCAGGAGGGTCCTTCACTAGCAGGACACAGCCCCCTGTCCCACTGGCAGTGTCCCAGGGGATGGTGGCTCCACACCTGCCTCTTGGGAGCTCTCTGGGCTGGCCACCAGCAGGAATTTCTCTTCCCACAAAGCATCCTGTTCCGGAGCTGAGCAGAGGCAGTGTGTGGGTGTTTCTCATCCAAGGAGCAGCTGAAGGAGGTTCCCTGCCCAGTGCTGCTGTTCAGTTTGGTGCCATCCAACGAGGCTGCCACGTTGCCCCTCAGCTCTTCACTCACTGCCCACCCCAGACCCCTCTGCCCACCTCCTCCTCGGCAGGGCCAGAGAGGTTTGTAAAACCAGACTGGGCGTCTCACCAGACATTTGAGATGCCTGCCATTAAAAACACCCACTAATTAAATTTCTCTCTGGATTTATTATCTACTCCTGCATGACAGTCATCTTCAAGAGCCTCTTCCTGACCTCCTCCCAGTCACCAACCAGAACAGATGTCTTTCTTACAAGGACTGGAATCTTGGGTTTCCCTTTGCACAGGGACAGAAGAGGAGGGGGAGGAGGGGGAAAAAAAAAAGTTTACATTAAAGAAATATAAGTGCTGAATTCTTGCACACCACTAACCATAGCAACAGCATCTCAGCACTGCAATCTCCATCCTCCCTGTGCTTGTCCCCAGGGAACAGATCCTGCATTGTGCTGTGTGTCACCTCAGAGACCAAGGATGTGCCCCTTCAGTATTGTGGCTGCTCCTAAGTTTGGAGGGACTTCCATGACATTCCTTGTTATTCTGCAAAATCCCAGCCCTTGGAGTCGTGTCACTTTGTATGAATCATCAAGCTTTCCCATTCTGTCTTTTAAATACATTCGTTTTTTATTGCTTTTAGAGATGATTCTTATAGGCCTGTAATTTTCAAAGATAAGTAAGGGAATTTAAACAGAGACAGAGCAGAAATTTATAGAAACTCTCCTTATTTACTAATCTTCTACATAAAATATCAATATCCTTACAATGAACTCTTAATTTTTTGTGAATTTGCCATTTTTGGGGGCTGGAAGTGCTACTACCAATTGTGACCACTTCAGCTTACTCACCACAGTAAATACTAGCTGTAGTAATAAAGATTAATTAGTAAGATGGGATCATAGCCCATAAAATGGCCTCATTTAAGATACCACCCAGAGCTGCTGGATCTCTGGGGATGAACCTGAGGGCCAGGGGAGCCTCGAGCAGGGAACCCTCTCAAGAGCCTCATCTGCAGCCAGGGCAGCTGGGATGGAAGCTGGCAATTTCAGCAGTCCTGGAGAGAGCAGTGGAGATTCCGTGACATCCAGGCACCTTTCACTCTCTGCCAATGATTAATTATCCCCTTAAAAGCAGGTTTCACCTCCTGGCTTTGTGTCCCCAGGAAGCTGCTGTGAGAGCCCTGTTCCTGTGTGCATTGTCACGCTCTAATCCTAAACAAACCTTCGGGTCAATGATAACATTCATCAAATGACCACACAACGTGAAAATCCATTGCAGGGTGTATTTTTTTTTAGCACTGCTATTGAATAAATTAACCAGGTAGCACAGTGGTAACCTTGGGATAAATTATTAGGTGGTTTTATTTTTTATTTGGGGAAGAAAAAAAAAAAATGACACAGTTTTATCATATTTATAATAAAAGTCATTGACATAATAAAACACTCCCATCACATCAGTATTCATTTCTGCAAATAGAGCTCTGACGTTTTATAATATTAACATGTGCTATAAATGTCACTGATATATTAAGATTTTTCAGTCTCTCTAACCAAAAATATAGAGAGATGACTGAGGAAGAGATGACTAATTCTAAAAGATTAAAGAGAACATTTTCCCATGCAATTAAATAATCTGCTGGCGATTGAGCTGAGGGTAACATACAAAAGTCCGATTCTGTGATTGTAATTTTTGCCACCAGCACAGCATGGCCTGGAGCCCTGGGCAACTGGGATTTTGGGAAAATTTGGGCATGTTAGGAGGGATGTGAGCTGATGAGCTGGGCAGGCTGTGCACGGCTTTAGAGGGTGGCTACAGCTGCTGGGGCAGCTTGGACAGCTCAGGACCCTGAGGAGGCTCTTGGGCACCTCCTGGCACTGGGAGACCCTGGATGAGGAGACCTTCCTCCCATCCCCTGGGATGTTATCCAGGAAAAAAAAAAAAATCCCTGGGAGTTGTCCTTCACAGGAGCAGCTGCAGGGAGGTGAGTCCTGAATGGCACATTGGCAGTTCCTGGGAATGCCTGGGAATGCCAGGGAATGCTTGGGAATGCCAGAGAATGTCTGGGAATGCCTGGGAATGCCAAGGAATGCCAAGGAATGCCTGGGAATGCCAGGGAATGCCTGGGAATGTCTGGGAATGCCAAGGAATGCCAAGGAATGCCAGGAAATGCCTGGGAATGCCAAGGAATGCCTGGGAATGCCAGGGAATGCCAGGAAATGCCAGGGAATGCCAATGAATGTCTGGGAATGCCAGGGAATGCCAGGGAATGCCTGGGAATGTCTGGGAATGCCAAGGAATGCCAGGAAATGCCTGGGAATGCCAAGGAATGCGTGGGAATGCTTGGGAATGCCAATGATTGCCAGGGAATGCCAGGGAATGCCTGGGAATGCCGATGAGTGCCAGGGAATGCCAGAAAATACCAGGGAATGCCAATGAATGTCTGGGAATGCCTGGGAATGTCTGGGAATGCCAAGGAATGCCAGGAAATGCCTGGGAATGCCAAGGAATGCCTGGGAATGCTAAGGAATGCCAGGGAATGTCTGGGAATGCCAGGGAATGCCTGGGAATTCCTGAGAATGCCAAGGAGTGCCAGGGAATGCTTGGGAATGCCAGGGAATACCTGGGAATGTCTGGGAATGCCAAGGAANGGAATGCCATGGAATGCCATGGAATGCCAGGGAATGCCAGAGAATGCCAGAGAATGCCAGAGAATGCCAGCCTGTGGCACAAGCTGCTCCCCTGGCCCTGGGGACAGTCCAGCTCACCAACAGGAGCACGCCTGGAATGTGGTGGGGCAGCCAGGGCCAGGACACGGAGTCTCCTGCAAAAAAACCCCAGGGATGAGGTGCCAGCAGGGCCCTTCGGAACAGCAGCCCCAGTAACGACTGGGAGACAAGCAGGGGGCAAGGAACAAGCAGTCCCTCGACACCACCACTGATTTTTCCTAAGAAAATCTTCCTGAAGTTCCTGAGTCCCATCAAGCTTTCACGGAAATTACAGATTCTCCCAGGCCTCGGGCTTACAAAAAAGCTCTGTGCTAACTAAGTAAGTTCATGTTACAAACCCAGCAGATTCTGGGAGGAAGTCCAGAATAAATTAACATCTAATAATAATAATAATTTAATCAATAATTATGAACTCGTTTGTTCTTCAAGTTTGAACTTCCTACATAATCCAGTCTAAGAATTTCATCCCATGATTTTTGCATTACATCTGGAATTTTTGTCTTACTATTTTTATCAGAAGGAGCTATTTGTGTTTTGAACAAGGTCAATACAGATTTTTTACACCAGCACAGTTTGTGGCTCAGTTATGGGGACTTTTCTTCTTTTAACCAACAGTTAAAGCAGTGCAGCACCTGAAATACATTCCCTGGCAGCTGACACATCAGTATTAATTATTTCTCCTCCTCCATGGAAATTACATCTATTTATACAATACATAGTTTCCCTAAAAAGCTTACTGCAAAAGGGTGGGAGAAAAGAAGCAAACTGTAAATCATTTTTATACTTCTATATCTATGGCTATATCTGCATATCCATATCTATCTGCCTATCAATCTTTCTTAACCTCCTCTTTCCCACCGAGATGCTGACATCTTCAAAACGTTTTTATCAGCTCCCCAAATGAATATCACAGACATTGCCAAATTTCAGTTCACAGGAGAGAAAACGTGTGTACTTTATTTTATTCATTTATATTCAGGGAAACAGTGCTGGTGTAATTATAGCTAGAGGGGTAGGGAAGGCCTAAATAAATGTATTCCTAGACAATTGGAGTAACGAGTTTTAATTAGTTTTGCAGCTTCTTCTAGTTGTGTTCTGCCAGTGTTGCAGCTCCTGGTCTTTGATTGGGAGCAGGCAATGGGAACTAAACCCAATAATCAAGTTACACACACACCTTGTTGACCTTCAGCAGTGACATCCTTAGTTACTGCAGGCTGGAGCATTTGTTTAAGGGTAATTTGATCATGGCAGCCCTCCCGGGGTTCCTGCTGCTGCAGGTCTTGAGAGGGGTCTGGCAGGGGTTATTTTGTCACTTGTCAAGGTTTTCTCTCCCGGGAGTCCCAATTACAGCCGTGGCAGGGAGGTATAAATTTAAATCTCCAGGCTCCACGTTCTCTGCAGATGAACTCATTGCTACCCACAAGAACTGTTCCCATTATAAAATATCACATAAAACGACAGAGACCTTGGATGGCTGAGAGCAGGAAAAACAATAAACATCCCACAGAGAGGAAATGAATTTCTTCTCCCCCTCCTGCCTTTCCTTTTTGCTCCAAAGTATAATAACGGGGAGTGTTTGGATTGCAGGGGCTGCCGGGGCCACGGGCGAGAGGAGGAGGAGAGGAGAAGCAAAGGCAGCAGAAATGGAGATTTTGTACTTACTAAAGCAAGTTATTTTTCAACCTGCTCGCAGCTCGAAAGTTCACCACTGAATTATTAAGTGTGGCAGGCTTAGAATCTGCTTCAGCAAATAACAGCTATATTTCTTTGGGAAAGCAGGGGAGCCCAAAACTTGGGACTGTGGGAAAGCAGAGCAGCTCCAGTTATGGAGCAGAGCCAGAACCTTGACATCATCCCCAGGAGGAGGTTCGTGGTCCAGAGTACCTCCCTTTGTCACTGTCCTTCCCCCGCTGTGTCTCCTGCCTCAGCCCGTGGGAAGAAGGGATCAGCCTGGAGCTGGCAGCAGGAGAAGCAGAGGGAACAGATCAGAGCAGCTGGAGTTGTGTGAAGACCCCTCCTCCAAAGGAAAGCTCGGGATTAATGGACTGATAGGGGTAGAAAAACAAGGTGATGTAGCTAATCTTGCACTTATCTAGGTGTTGCCAAAAAACCCCATTTTGCAGGCAGAAGACACACAAACATGCACATTCCTGCCCAAATGACAGGAGGGGCAGAAACGCCATCTCCTCGCTCTTATCCACACTCTGCACCTGCCTAAAGCTGCTGCATGATAACAGACCCTGCTGATCCCTGCAAACATCTCTGTTTATTCTGTGACTGCAGGTGCAATTCTGACCTGGAAGAAAAGCATCTCGAGGTTTCAGTGTGGTTACACCACCGGAATGAGAGGAAAGCTCCGAGCTGCTCTCGCGGCTGAGCTGCAGGCTCAGGCCAGCATCTCTGAGAAGACGGGGTTTGACTCACACTGTGAAGATTCCTCTTGCTACTGAAGTGCTGAAGACTTAATTACGTTTTTAGATGATAGCTTAGATCCAGGAGCACAAGCTGCATTGTACAAACAAGGGAGCTGACTCAAGCAGACACCCGAGACAGCCCAGCCCAGCCCCCTGGCAGAGATGATTGCTTTCCCTGGGAGATTAAAAAGTGAAGCAACATGAAGGGTTAGTGTGTTTCACAATGAATTCTGATTTATCAAACATGATTAGTGGGTTATGAATATGGATGTGATTTCTAAAACCAAAAGAAAGTTTGTGTGATTCATCCTTCTTTAAAAGATTAATTTAAACTCAAGAAGCTGTAACAGCCATACAAGTAGATGGTGTGAAAGTCAGGAAATACAGGAAAGGAGTGAGGGAGGAGATTTGGAAAAATCAGGTGAGCTCCAGCAGATCAACAGTGTCCAGGGATTTACTGGAGTCTGGTACAATTAAATACAGTTTTAGAAGAGAACAGAGTTGTCTAAAATCTATTTTGACATTCGTTATTAACCCTTGTCCTTCAATTTCCTCCCAGATACCAGAAGCTCAGATTTGAGGGAGGGAGTTCTATCTCATGCTATTTGTCTCATCTCCTTTTTCCCCCAGACAGAGCCCTCCAGGCGTGCCATCAGCTCCCATCTGCAGGATCCAGAGTGGATGTTCTTTATCACAGAGGGCAGCAATCTTCCTCCAGCTGCTCCAGCTGTTCCTAGAGCCCAGTTACAGCAGAAGAGGGGCAGAAAAGAGCAATTAGGGGCCAAGAAGGGGCCCGGTGTGGTTCTAGCAGGGCTGCCTGCAGATGAAAAGGTGGTGTTTTCCATGTGTGGAGTGTAAAATTTCTCACTGAAAGCTGATTATAACAACAAAAGCATTCAAGAGCTGGCTGCAAACCCACCATGTCCTGGACACTGGAGAGGTCACCATGGCTAAGCCCAAAATTCCAGGTTTTCTGCCCGAAAGAATGAGTTGTCCTCAGACCAGCACAAGCCCAGCCAGTGCCCCTGTTTCTGTGCTGTGGGCAGGAATGAAGAGCTGCTCCTCGGTGTGGTGATGATCTCACCCCTCCAAGCTCTATCCCATTTCCCAGGATGGGCTCTGGCACAGCAGACAAGGTCTCTGCTCATCTCCATGGCATCCGAGAGTCTCATTTGTTATAGAAACAAACAACTCATTTCAGAGACAAGTTAAGGTTGCTAAGTGACAACAATGTACATACTGATCACATCATTTGCAAAGCCCTCACACTTAAAAACAGGGAAATGAATGATTAAGGGCTCCTGAAACCCTATACTGCCCACATAATAAATATATGTTTTTAAGCAGAGTACAAAAAAGTGCACTTTTTATTTTGACAAAACAACCTCATGCTTAACCTGTGAATTGTTTGCTTTTTTTTTTTTCCTCTTTTATGTGGCATTTTTATTTCATTGAATTTGGTGTACAAACATTTCTTTTAAAGAATATTCTTAGGTGGCAAATACCATTAGTTAGTTGAAGTATTTCTAAGTACCATTACTGTTAAGTGATACTGAATTTGCAATAGGTGAATATCTGCCCATTTTTATACTAAAAATAAAGGATTTCCATAATATTGTTTGTCTTCAAATCAACATTCATTTTGTAGGTGTGTTTCACATTTTTTCCAAAAGGGTTTGTGTTCTGTTTAGATTCTAGAAGCGATGATAGAAAATTATCTCTCTTGGGTCAGAATTTTAAGATTGTGAAGGAATCATATGACACGTTTCCCTGTGTTTGAGAAAACAATTTAAGTAAAACACAAGTTCATCTAAAGTCAAGAACTTTGACGTTGCCTTTGGATGGGTCAGGATTTCATCCTTTATATGCTTTATGTAGGGAATAAAACATGTATGATGCTGTAAATTATTTATCCCCTGGCTTTTAAGCACTTGTGTTTTGTTCCTAATGCGATGGGGCTGAGGGAGCAATGCTGGTACTTCATTGTAACCTGTTGGAGCAACAAAACTGCTGTTTGTTTCAGGATTCCCAAGATCACTCAGGTGTTTATTTCTGCCTTTCTATTTTTTATTTTTCGGTGGATAAATTGAAATCCAGGGTCTGCCTTCATTTGCAGCTTAGAAGGGTGTGAACCTACACCACTGGAGGAACCTCCCATGTGCTGGGAGCTTGGGCCTGAATGGGTTAAACTCAAGTTTGTGGCCAGCCACTGCTGAGCTGATAATCACAGGAACCCAAAATTTCTCCTTGCACTGCCTTTGAAATTGCTGAGGATGAGATTTCCATCAGGGACATGGATAAGTCCAGATCCTTGGCCAGTGACATTTTTCATGCCTCTCTCCGAGCCACACCGTGGTTGAGATTTCCAAGCAGTCAGGATGTAAAGGAGAGGGCTGATTTTCAAAATCACTCCCCTTCCCTCATCCCTGCCATTACTGCCCTGGCACGGAGAGTTGTGAAAGGATTCAGTGCTCATTGAGCTGTGCTCTCTTGAAAAATGTGACCACTTGCTTGGAGGTCTAAATGGGAGCTGGGTAATGTCACTTTGGTTGCTGGAAGAATTAGTCAATGACAAAAGGGCAATCACAGCAGCTCTTCTCCATTAGCTTCCTCTTTCCTCCAACAATATCAATTATGGAAGCTCTAGCCCAAGGTTTCAAATAACAGCTATTTCTCTACAATGTTATTATTTTTTGCACATAAAAATGCCTTTTGCATGAACCACTGTCAAGGTCTAATCTGATCTATTTATCTGTATTTACAAGGCACTTATCTTCTGTAGCACCTAAGAGCTCCACGCGAATTAATGGACAACACTCATCCCAATACCACTGAAAAATCTCCTGGACTAAAATCTTCCCTCTTGGACTGCAGGGAAAATGAAAAGCACTATTAAGAGCACAGCCATGCAGGGATCAAGACAAACACCATGTGCCAAAACCTGCTGTCAAAATTCTTGTGGGTACCAGTGGGTTTGGCACCAGCAGGGGTTTGTTCCCAGCCCAGCACTGCTGTTTGCATCACCCGGTCTCCCCTTGGTGTCACCTTCTCAACGTGGGTGGTGTCCCTCCAGGCCAAGAGTTTCTTGACAGAGATCCTGGGTCCCCTCCAGGTGTGGGGTTTTTACAGCAGAGAAAGGAATTCTGATTCCAAACCTGCCTTACAGCTCCCCCAAATCTGCCCTACAGCTCCTTGGTGCAAACCTGGGATGGGTGTGTGGTATAAAACAAAACACCTGGAAATTCTCCCTGAGGAAACCACGACCTTTTCACTGCATCTGGGACAGGGAGATGGAGAAGGGAGACCAGGAAAACCTCTGTCCCTGTGCTGGGGGAGGGCAGACAGCAGTTCTGGAGGAGGCTCTCCAGGACTCTGCACGCTTGAGGGTTTGCTCTGGGTTTGCTCAGCCCTGCTGTGATTCAAGAGGCTCAGTCTCCAAACAAACAAGGATTTAACTGAATCGTAACTAAAGCCAGCACCCGCATATTCCCCTTCCTCCTTCCAAAGCATTTGTCTAGTTTGTATTTTTAGGATTAGATTTGCCTCTGATGAGTAGTTATGGCACGGAATGGAGAGAGACGTGTCTTCTTGTTCAACAGCTCCTTAATCCTTTTCCCTCTCTACCACAGGCAGAATTTTCCAGCCAGCAAGGAGCCCAATGCCCCTGAATTTCTCCTGAATTCTGTCTCCGGACTGTGCGATATGGTTGGACAAGAGTGAAAGAAAAGTGGAAAGAAAATATCAGCCTTTAACACAGCAGTGGATAGATATATTTTTAACACCAAACCAGAATAAATTTCCAGCTTTCCCTTTCCTTCATCCTTAATTTCCCTAATAAGACATTTTCTGTGATGAATTCTCCCCAGGCAAAATAAAACCAGGTTTTCTTCTGATTTTGGCTGCCTGGGTCAGGCCAAAACTGCCTGACAAGGCCCATACATCACAGGGCAGGCAGAAGTAATGGGGGAACTGGGAAGAGGGGGAGCTGGCCAGCACAACAGGAAAATTAAATTCTGCATAATGGAGAAAATGGAGGGATTTTGGTGAGGGAGAGATAAGGACGTTTCCACTGCCAAATTCCTCATGAGAAGTGGTATTTTGTGGGAGAGAGGAACGGCTTAACGAGACGTGGAAGCAAAAGATGTTACAATAAAGGCCAGGCTGAGCTCTCCGTGCTGGAAACGCAGGTATCCAACCCCAGCTGAAGGTGGAGCAGGTTCTCAGCTGCGAGAGAAGGCCCCGTTCAGAGCAGCTGTCACTACAATCTCCTAATTGGAAATAATTTGGATTCTGTCCTGAGCCACAAAGCCCTGAATCAGCCAGTGCAGCCTCCACCGGGAAGCATCTGCTGCCTTCTCCAGTGGCAACAGTTCAGCCCCCAGCTCTCCCTCCAGTCCCCAGCTGGCAGGAGGTGCCCCTTCCATCCCCAGCAGCTGGGAGTGCAGAGGGAGCCCAGGGAGAGGCAGGAAGAGGGAAACAGCCCTGGGATGCCAGGGAGAGCCAGGGTAGGAGGGTGGCCAGCGTTTAGAGGGGGATGGAGGGAGGCAGAGATGGAGAAACAGCCCCATTGTGGAGCAGCGTCTGACAGCGGCTGTTCCAATGTCACACGCCACGAAGGGATCTGGGAAAGGCTGCTGGAATTAGTACTTTTTGCTGATTATGTTCATGGCTCCTTTGTGCTGCTCATATGTGCATGTAAATTTAAGTTGGGGTTCATTTATTTGCTTCTGGTTTTGCGTGACGAGGAAAAAATGGGCAAAGGAGTGACAGTTATAAAGAAAGATGAAAAGAGCAGTTGAGCCTTTTGGAGTGTATTTTTGGTGGGGTGGGAACCAGGAACAAATGGCAATTGAAGATATTTGTAGCAGGAAGGGGTGAGTGCCCACTGAGTCTTGGTGGGCGAGAGGCAGTGAAATGTTTGCCTGTGGAAGGACAGGAGTCCTGAGAGAGCTGGGGGAGCAGATCACCCTGGGATCAGGTGCTGGGTTCCCCCATGGGTGTTCTAGGAGAGCAGGCCTGAAGGCCTACAAAAGCATCTTCCCCAGGCCCGGTGGGAACCATGGAAACACTTCCAGGGCACCTGAGATGGGCTGGAAAAGAGGACCATGGGTCAGTGACCTTCTTGAGCAATGGCCCGGGAAGATTGTGGTCAGTGGCCTTATCTGGGATTATTTACACCTTCCCATAATAGGTGATATCTAGGGAATACTCCAGGTGAGTGGGTGAAATCCTGGGGTTTGCTCTTCCTGTTTCTATGAGGTTCTATCCTGTTTGTGCACTGGTATTTAGGTACCCTGAGCTGTGCAATGAACGTCTTTGCACTTCTCCATCCTGCATGCAAAGCCCTTGCCCGGCGGGAATGCTGCAATCAGGGATTTGCTTCTTCACATCTCCCTGTGGGCTGCATGTGCCATGTTCATCCCTCAAGGGTTGCAGCTCCACATCAGCAGCAAGGTCCCTGTGCCCTCCCTGCCTCTTTGTGCCCCTCAGGGGGAAAGCTGCTGCCCAGCTGGGCTCCCTGGGAGCCCTCCCACCACAGAACAGGCAGAGCCAGCTGGAAAACTAAAGGTGGGAGTGGAGCCCACCAGGAAAATGTGAGTTTGCAAAGCCTTCTGTGGCCAGTGCAGCAGAAGCAAATCCTTCCAGGAGCCCTGGGCTGTGTTTTGTGAACAAGCAGGGGATGAGTGATGCTTTGGAAACCACAGGCCCAGACTCTTGCACAGAGATCACCCTGTGGGGAAGAGGCTGAGAAGAAATCAAGTGATTGCTACAAAATGTGCTGTGCACAGTGCTCTGCAGTACTTTCCCTTCTGCATGCTCCAGGCTTCCTTCCTTCCATCCATCCACCAAAGAACTGGAGTCCTGTAAATGGGGATTGCAGACAGCATATGAAGTAATTTTTACAGCTGAAAAGACTTACAGAGTTAACAGATGCTTTTAAAGCACATTCATCTAACGTCAGTGCCTTGGAGCCATTTTTGCTCTAGAATTGCACTCAGAGGGTTTTCATCCTGGAGCCTGGGAGACTAAAGACACCGTGGAGAAGTCTGAGGTCTCTTGCTAACAAATTGGATCAAATTGCCTGGGTGCTCTGCCTGGGGCAGATGCTGCAGTGAAGCTGCAAAACACTTGGGAAAAGCGGATTCCCCTCTCTGTGATATCTGCGTGATGCTGGGCTGTGGGATGGAGGAAAAGGGGCCTTTGCTTGCATTTCTTTGGTGTAACAGGGTTTAATAACTAGTGAGTGATTCCAGCCTTCCTGGGGAAGTTTCACTCACTTTGCTTCCCACCCTGGATCCTAATTAGCTGAGCAGGTTGCCTGCCTGTCTTCCAGTGTGTGAAGTTCAGCACTTTACAAACACAAAAGTGATTTGTTTTCCAAGCCTCTTGAGGACACCAGCTTATTCCTCTCTCAGCTTCAGACGAGAGGGAGGGGGATGGAGAGCCTTTGATTTCCTTACAGGTGTTATCCCAGCACTTTATACCCCTGATGAGACCAAGGCTGCTTTGTCCTTAGCACTGTGGCCCTGTGACCAAAGAGATGTCCCTGTCCTAAAATGGTTTCTCAGCATGGAACAGGTGAGATGGGAGAAGGAAAGCCAGGATCAGCAGAGGCTGCCATCACAAGGGGGGCTGGAAATGTGTCTCCTGAGGCACAGGCTGGTTTTTAAGCCCTCAGGGACCACTGTCTCTTAGGCTGTCAATATCTACTCTCAGCAACGCTGCAGGTTTCCCCTGCCCAGGAGTGGTGCTGACTGTCAGAGGGTGGGAGAAGGGAAGAGAATCTGGGAATCAATTTACTGTGTCTTGTGGATACTTATATGCAAAACTCACTTTTTTTCCACATGAGATGTAGTCATTTAAAAAATGTTCTCGTCAGCTCCCCGAGTAAATATCAAACCAACTGCTAAATTTGGGTTCACAGGGGAGGGGAGAAAATGAGTGACTACCCCAAGTGCCAAATGGCAACAGGGCACCTTTGGGGAAAAGCTGTTGTAGCTGATGTTCTAGAGCAGAGAAACAGGAACCCTGGGGATATTTGGGGCTAATTTATGGGTGCAGGGGGAAGCAGTTTACAGCTCTGTACCTGAACCCTCTCCCAGTCTATCCGATCCCAACCTGGCAGCTTGAGGTTGTGTATTTATGCTCACGAGAATCCAGTGTAAAGCAGCAGAAGCTCAGAAAGGACAGAGCTTGGAAGAACTCTTCTTTTCCTCGCTACAGTAGAATTCAGGCCAATGTACATAGGGTGCCTGTATTTCCTTTTCCTTTCTTTTCTTCCTCTGAATCCTAATCCAGTCTCCAGTTCATGCAGTTCAGGGTACTGCTTTCCACTCCTGGCCTCTGTTCTATAGATCACACTAATCCTACCCATAAATTAGTTCATTTAATGAACATCAAGCACAAAACAAACAGCGTGATGGTGTCTTTACCTGGCCATAATCCTGAATCAATACCATTTCATTCTTCTGTCTAAATCAGCCCTGATGATCTGCACCACATTTAAAGTGCTAATGGTCCATGGTTAAGTGCTTTAGGGATGGGATCTTGATGGGGGATTGGGGCATTTTCTGCCTGTAGATGTGAGGTTACCAGCATTCCAGCAGCTCTCCCACACTACAGACCATGTGTGGCCTGAAGGTCCACATCATTTGGAAACTGAGCTTTTCTCTCCTTGCTCATGAAAGCTGAAGGGGGAAACGAGCTTAGGAAAAGTCTGAAATAAATCTTTGTAACTACAGCTGGGTATAATGTTAGAGGTCAATTTTTTGTTTTCTGTGAAAGTAATTTCAGGGTGCAGGAGGATTTTCACAAATTTGTTTTGACTCCCTCAAATAGCTAGTCTGGAAACAAGAGCAAATAAGACAGATAATATCCCATTTTGGCATTTTAGAAATGAAGAATCTCTTCAAAAGAAAAAATGGTTTTTCTGTTATCCAAATTGTATTTGCTTGAGCTTAACGATTCCCAAAGATAAAAATAACTTCACACTTAATGGAAAACAAAAATTTTCAACTGAGCTGAAGAGAAATTCTGCTTCCCTTCTGTTTTCAGAAGGAATGACTAAGAGGGAGGCTAAATGAATAATCTCTATTGGTTTGGGTGAACACTCAGCATTTGTTTTACCCCCTTGCTCTGCCCAGGAAAGCACAAGAACATTTTTGCAGAGACACTGCTCCTAAAGGATGCCCCACTGCGAGGAACCGAGGAGTTCTGAGACATGAGGCTCCGTTCTTTCCTCCTCTATCCCTTCACAAACTCGCTGAAAACAAGCTTTATAAATCAACCAGACACCAAGGACAGAGCTGTTTGCTGAGACACGTGTGTCTCGTGCCTCATTCTTGGGGACAAGGCCTCGCTGTCTGCGATTCCGCCTGGGTGCGACTCGTCCCCAGCAGGGATGTGGCAGGGAAATCACTTCCCATTTGGGAAGACACTCGGTTAACCACACTCGACAGGAGTGCGAGGACAGAGCTGGTGGCCCTGAGCCACTTGTTAGTCAAAGAAGATTGCAGAACGCCCCAGTTTTGTTGTGAGCACCGGCAGAGGCAACAAAGGACTGGCAAGTCCTGGAGGCAGAGCAGAGCCCAGGAAATCATTCCCAGGGTGGTGGCTCCTCAGACACTTTCTGAGGAGGGAAATTACAAAGTGGGAAAATACATCTTTGTGCAGGCAAAATATTTCCTTTCTCCCCTGCTGTCTGGTCTTGTTCTCTAGGAAAATGAAACGTAACATGAGGAGGTCAATTTTAATGAGGTCCGGCAAACCGTTCTGAAAAATTTTAAGCAAAATTGTAGCCGCTTGCATTATCCATAATTATTTCTCTTTGCTACCAATCAAACTGCAAATACAGCTACTATGCTCCCCTTCCTAACAATACTACTACTATTACTAATAATAATAACAACAGAAAATAAATAAAGGATATCAGTGTTTTTCGGGTGTGTTTGCTACCAACACTTCCCTGTTAATTTTAAGAAGAGTCAGAGCAGGAAAAAGTGATGTGAGACTGACACATGTACAGTGCCCTGTGCTCGGGAGATAGGAACAACACCAGATTTTATTATTCTTAGAGCCTCTTAGACCAATGTATCCATCCCGAGATTCCTGAAAAGCATCCAACACCCTCAGCACAACCTGATGCAACATTCCCCACCTATGTGCAGTTATGGATGGGCCCCAGCTGCCAGAGGAAAAGCCCAGGCTCCATGGCCAGGGAATAAACTGGTAAAAAGATGAAAAGAACCAAGGAGGAGCTGACATGCAAATCTCTGCTGAGCCAGTGATTATTTGGACTCCTTGTGGCTGTCAACAGACAAAAAGGTGATATTGCAGGAAATTTCAGTAGACACCTCAAGTAGAGTTTTCCTAAGCAAAAATAAATGCACTGTGGGGAAGGAATCCAGGGCTGAGCCATGATGGGTTGTAGCAAACCCTGCTGGCAGCAATCCTGCACAATGGATATACAGGGTAATGCATGGGAGCAAAAGCACCTCGGTTTCATGTGTTCCCAGAGGCAGCTGAAAGGAAAACCTCAGCCTTCCATCATCATTTCAGTCCTCAGCTGGAGTTCCTCACTGGTCACACCAAGGTGGATCAAAGTTGATTCTGGTTTCCCATCTTTTCCTTTCCTTTAGGCTCATGGCTCCATTGCTCCCTAGAAATGAGTCCCTTGGATATTTGGAGATGGTTTTTGGATACCCCTTCTTGAAAAAGTTCTCAAGTTGGAGGCGGAGATATGGGAAGGAACATAAAGGGCTCCGACTCTATTCAGCTGTTACCCATCCTGATTAATTTTCCAGCTAATGACTCTCCAGACATGGTGATGTATAGGGCTCTGTCGGTGACAAAAAAATGGAACCTTTACTAATTAAGTAGAACATCTTCACAGGGTGAAAGGTTTTGCTAACGAAAGTAACTCACAAAGAATTATGTTGGCTGGAGACTGCAGCTGAGATCCTACAGGGAAGGGAGGGAGAGCAGAATAAACGATTCACTGCAGCCACCCGGCCAAGATTCAGTGCCAGGCTGCCTCTGCACAGGCACCACTCAGTGCCACACGTCCTGGGCTCCAGCCCTGTGCCAGAAGCACCAGGCTGACAGTCTGTGCTGCATCCCTGACTGAATGATGATGACCCCTGAGCAGCCTGGGCCCAGCACCAGCAACCTGTGTTGTTTTTGTTTGTGGCAGTCTGTGTGTGAGGACACACAGGATGGCACCAGCTCCAGGATGGGATTTTTTTGTTTTCCCTTCCTACGAGTGCCACTGATACCACAGAGTGGGTGCAGGGCACAACTCCCTCACCTGGGCAAGAGAACAACCTCAAATGTAGATCAGGGTGAGTGAGAACATGGACTTCATGACAGGGACACCTTGAGGACTTCACATCTAAACCTCTGCCTCGGTGCTGGGCACTGGTGGGGCCACACCTCGGGTGCTGTGTCCATTCTGGGCCACTCATGACAAGAAGGACATTGAGGGGCTGGAGCGTGTCCAGGGCAGGGAACGGAGCTGGGAAGGGGCTGGAGCCCCAGGAGAGGCTGAGGGAGCTGGGAAAGGGGCTCAGCCTGGAGAAAAGGAGGCTCAGGGGGGCCCTTGGGGCTCTGCACAACTCCCTGACAGGAGGGGCAGCCGGGGGGGATTTGGGATTTTATCCCAGGGAACAGGGACAGGAGGAGAGGGAGCGGCCTCAGGCTGGGCCAGGGGAGGCTCAGGGTGGGCAGCAGCAGGAATTTCTTCACTGAAGGGGATCCTGTCAGAGGAATTCATCCCAGCCAAATCATAGAGGAGGGAACTCTGCTCTGCTCTTACAGAAAGGTGAAGGGTAAAACACCAAACTGGCCTAGTTTTTCTCCCTTTTTACTCTGGAAAGGGGCTCCTGAAATGAGTCAGTGGTGATTTCCACCTGAAGATACTCCATGAATTCTGCAGCTTTGCCTCTTTCCACTTCCATCCCCTTTCCAACCCTCTTCTCAGCTGCTGCAATGTGTTCCTTTGTAATTCTATTGTCGCCCTTTCACAGAGAGATTTGTGGTGTTTTAACCAAGAGCCTACATTAAAATATCAAAACTTGTCATTAAATATTTATTTTCCTCAGCTACTTGTAAAGGCAGGAGGAAATTGGGGAAAAAACTGTCAGAAAGGAGCACAGTATTCACAGTTTTTGAAGAGACTGTTTATGGTTATGTTGCCTGAGGGACCTGCAAAGGCAGAATCACAGAGGCCATGGTGTTAGCTTTTCTTCCTTGTGCTCTCTTTCCCTTTCCGGTGGCCTTTTTCTATTCTAGGATTCAGCTTGCTGTGCTCAATTCTACCCTTTCTGCCTCCTGTGTAAATCAAGATTAACTCCATTCCAGTCAGTGATGCAGCCAAAGACACGGATTCTCAGCTGGTTGGAAATATGGAATTGGCCCTCACCCGTGTGCCCCTGGACAGCCCTCCTGTGACTGTCCCTGCTTCTCCTCCCCTGTGATGGAATCCAAGAGCAGCTCTGCTACAGGCACTAAATAAAATGGCAAAAATGACATTAATAAAAATGACATAAAAAGCGTGACACCTGTGTCAAGCCCGAGGTCTGCACTGCCTGCACAGTCTGCTGCAGCTGCACATGAGGGAAACGTGGAGGTGGGGAAGGATGGCAGGAATTATCTTCAGAGGTAGCAGGCAGCAAATCTTCATTACACAACACTTCCTAGGAGGAATCTACCATGGGTTCTCCAGTAACACCAAGTGCTGGGATCTCTGATAATACCAGAACCATCAAGAGGCTGCTGGGACTGGAGCTGGGAATATTTTCATAAATTTTCCCTTTACCATGGCTGTGAGAGTTTTCCCTGTAATTCTGAGTTCTTCTATCCACAATAACAACTCCTTCCACAGACCTCCTGCACGACCAGGCTAAGAACTGCAGAATTGCTGCTCTTTAGCCCAAAGAAGATTTTTACAATCAGGGTGGGCAGGCCCTGGCACAGGGTGCCCAGAGCAGCTGTGGCTGCCCCTGGATCCCTGGAAGTGTCCAAGGCCAGGTTGGACAGGGCTTGGAGCAACCTGGGACAGTGGAAGGTGTCTGGGACTAGATGACCTTTAAATATCCCTTCCAACCCAAATATTTCCAGGACTCTGTGGTTCCAAGTGTGTGATGGCACTGTGCATGCACAGACACAATGTTCCAGGAGCCCTGGCCACTGAACAATTGTATTCCCGCTTTCAAGGGGATCTGGTCTCCAGTCACAGAAAATAGAACATTTGGCTGTGTTTCCTCACTTCTGTCCCAAACACACTCTCCAGTGTCGAGCCCTCCATTTCTGGGGTGTGTAAGGAGCTCCTGCCAGCAGCCTGTGCTCACACACATCCCCAGACGAGCTGGGTTTGCTGTCACCTGATTTTCAAGGCTTTTCATTCTCATCTGCAGGTGACCTCACCGAGAGAGCCGAGTTATTACGGTCACAAAACTCCAATAACCCAACAGGTTGTGGAACAGCTGCTCAGCACCAGCAGCAAGCACGGGTCTGCTGGAGCCTGCTCTGCAGGAATTCGGGAATTCAGCCTGGCTGGGGGTTAAAGAGCAGGGCTGGAGCCCCTGCCTGCTTCACCCATCCCAGGGCACCTCTGCGTGAAGGTCAGGGAAATTTTATGGATGAGGAGCTGGAACAAAAGCAGCAACACCAATATCAGACATTCTGCATTCAGCATCCCAAAATTCAGGCCTTTGAAATTTGGGACTTGCATTCACAGGGGCCATTCAGAGAAAGGGAAGACAACTGACGTGGAGGATGCTGGTGTGGAGACTGTTGAAGATTCCATCCCTAATATTCCATCTTTTTTCTGTGTTACCTGGTTGAAAAACTTCCCTCCTATTGAAAAAAATAGCACATAGTGCTGACATATGTTAATCAGAGAAGAAATGGAAAGAGAAGGGAAAAAAAGTGATCCCCAAAATTGTCTCAGCTGCAGGAGACAAAAAAATCCATTCACAGGTGGGAAACTTTTTTCCCAGCCCTGGAAGCTGCAGCAGTGCCAGAGCAAGGGCTGTGCTGCAGTGTGGGATGGAGGGAAAGCACTCCAGGAAAGAGTTTTACAGCAGAGATGGGATTATTTGGATTTTCCACCCCATTACATCAAGTGCCCTTTTCCCTCTCTATCACTCCCTAAAAGGGTTTATAATATGTAATTTGCCTTCAGAAAATTAATCATCTCCTGGTAATTTTTTAAAATTGCATTCCCACACAGATATGACTATTTTTGGTGGGCAAAATTTAAATATTTCACCCCCAAGCCCGAAGACCTCAGTTTTGAAAGATTCCTTCTTTCTTTCTTTCTTTTTTCTTTCTTTTTTTCTTTCTTTCTTCCTTGCTTCCTCCCTTCCTTACTTCCTTCCTCCCTTCCTCTCTTCCTCTTTCTTTCTCTTTCTTTCTCTCTTTCTTTCTTTCCTCAGTTTTGTCACAAAACAAATGAGCACAGAAACTACAATACCAAGCAGACACTCCCCAAGACATTTCATAATAATAATTAAATTAATTGTTTTGAGCTGCTCAGCTCTTTGATGTGTTTCAGGTGGTTTTTTTTTCCCTTGTCTGTCTGGGAAATGGGGAAGACTCTGCCAGGTGCTGGCCCAGGCACAGGGGAATAAAAAGCAAGGTTTCTTTGAGACACAAACAAGATCCACATTGTGCATGACTCAGCACCTCATGTCAAAATTTGGCCCATATCAAGAGGAACACAAAAGGCTGATCACAATGAGCAATAATCCAAAAATACGCTGCCAAGAGGTGTGTACTGTGGATTTCAGAGCAGGGCATGACAATTAGAGCTGTGCAAGACAGTCACAGGGACAAAAATAGTTCCCATTCCAAGTGGAAGGTGCCTTTGAAATGTGGGATTTGCATTTTTTTTTGTGTGCATGCTTTCAACTCAAAACTAGCACCTTGGTTCAATAGAATGGGCAAAGTGTGAGGATAAACCCAAATATTATTTATTTTAACAATAATAAAAAGATTATTTTAAAAAATAATAAAAATCTGGAAGAAACCCAGGGGTATCATTTGCAAGATTTAACCCAAAGGATTGTGCTTTGTTTTGTTTTCCTTTAACCAATCTGTTTCTAATTCTAATCACTGTAAGAGAAATACTCCCATCCTTTCAGCAGTCAAAGACACCTTAGATGGAGAGGATGCCCTGTGATTCAGGAACCCATATGCATGTTCTTGATCTCCACTGACTTCTGGGGGAATTAAATGCTCTCAGCTTTTCAGAGGTGGTTAAGTGCCGAGTGGGACTCTCAGATGCACTTCAGAGCCCGGCAGCTGTACGCATAATTCTTTGCATCTTTCTCTGTCTCTCTCTGCACCACAGGTGATGGGAATGGCAGGATTTCCTCAACTGCCACGAAAAAGACAGCCAAATCCTTAGATAGTGCACACAGGATTTATAGACGAGGAGAACCAGCAGCTTTGAAAGAGCTTGCTTTAAAAAACAAATAAAAGATTTTAGAATTCTCTATTTTTCGCTCATGGCAATCCAATCTTTTGGCTTTGTCCCGCTGGGGCTTGTGCAGGGAGAGAAAGAGGAGCTTCTTGGAACAGGGTGTCCACCCAAAGTAATTAAAAAACTTTATTTGCAATTCTCATTATTAATATTTCAGTCTGGATTATAAAGATGCTTCCTGCAGCTGCTATTTCAACTCTTTCAGCCCCATTCCTAGTGCTGAGTTTTGAGGCCATAAGCCTTTGCCCTGCTGGGATGGCCCCACAGCTTCAGCACATTAACCAGCTCCCACTCTTACCTCTCTCACTGGAAGGGCAGGAATTTTCCTTCCCAGTTTTGAGGCAATTTGAGGAATTGCCCTGTTTGGGGGGAAAGCCCCACCCTGGATGCTGCAGTCCTTGCCTGGCTCCCTCTTTCACTTTCCAGCACTTTCCAGGTTCTGCCTCAAATAAAAATGTCTTCATGCTCCTGTGTTTATTCTGTTACCTGCCTCTAACAACATTTTCCAAGGTGCCTTAGGTGGCTGATGCACCATTAGGATACACAGCTGATGCCTGAAATTCTGCCTTTTTCCACGTTTTGTAAAACAGCTCATTACCAAAGGGTGCTCCTGTGCTGACATTTCTCCTGGGAGTTCTTCTCCCACTTTCTCCCAGACCCTCAGAAAAATCCTGATTCCTTTTTGGTGCTTTAATACCTCTCACTCCTGGGTTCTTTTCTGCATGGAGGGGGTGAAACAGAACCTGCTCAGAAGTGAAAAAGGAACATGTTCCCATTGCTCTTGAGACCATTCCTCTTATGTTACACCTTTTCACTGGACTCTGTCAGCCCAGGGATCTTTCCAGTTTTGGGTACAATTAGGTACAAAAATCCTTCAAATAAATCCCAGGAGAGCAGTGAGGAAGGACACAGAGACAAATCTTAATACTGACAACATCCATCCCTTTTCCAGCTTTCTGGGGCCCACATACTCCCTCACCTTTCATCAAAAAAGAAATCCTTTCCAGAGTTTGGATTTGATTCCACCCATGGGAATGTGTGGGGGATCTGATCAAGATGAACAGCTCTGCTCTCTCCCCACTCCCCTTGGGCTCTCTCATGTTCTGACATTTCTTTGGAGAAATGGGGTTGTTCTGGAGTATTTTGGAAAGAAGCAGCTGCCACATTTCACAGCTGACAGGAAGCTCTGGCCAGGGTGATTTCAGTGGTGATAGATTTTTGAAGAGACACGAGGTCTGCACTGAAAATTTGGGCCCATGTGTGAAGGTCAGCCCATGAAGGCTCAGCCTGATGAACAAACCTGACCTGGGTGTTAATTGATGAGGCCTGCAAACCCATCCCCTTCTAAAATAACAGTTTTCAGGCCAATCAAAGGACAATGGTGCCAAGTCCCAAAGCTTGTCCAGCTCGCTGCAGCCTGGTCTGCCTTGGCAGCTCTAAAACATCCTCAGGGCTCTGGACAGAGATGAGAGGAGAGAGAAGGGGTTGAACAGAGCCCATGGGGCATCACTGACCAGCCCAGAGCTGCCTTTTGCCCACATCTTCCCATTTTCTCCTCCCCATGTTCCTGGGGTTATGGAAAATGCTCAAAAACGGCGTCCTGACCATCCTAATGCAGAGGAAGGAGAGTATTCCCAAACTGCCACCTTCGAGGTTGTATTCCATTTAATTGAAGATTATGTCTCATCCATTGCATCAGAAATGCTGCAGACAAGCTCAATCCCAATGGAAAAGGCAGCCCAGAGAGATGCTTTGGGAAGAGTTTGTCCCACGTATGCTCTTGGAGAGCATCTCCAAGGACAATTTCTGTAAGACATCTCTGACCTGAACAGTCCCTGACTGCCACTCCACAGAAACCTTCACCTCTGCCTCTCCACAGCCCATCAACAAAAAGACACGTATTTTAACACCTTTTTAAAATGTTTTGTGGGTGACAAATTGCATGAGACAAGCAGAGGAAGGGTGTGGTGGCTGGGGCTCAAATATGAGATAAGAGAAATGTCAGTGCCTGTTTTTTACCTCAGACAAAACACATGCCTCAGAGTGGCCGTTCACACTTGGGTTTTTTTCCTTTCAGCTGTTTTTGTAGCACTTTGGGAATGCTTAGGTAAAAAGGTGAATTGTCATCACTTTCTACACTTCCACCCTCATCACTGAACCACTTGGACCTCAGGAAGTTCAGCTTTTCAATTTCCATTTCTATGTGACCCTTGAGCAGTTCCGAATATCAGGAAGCTCAGGTGACCCAGCTGACCTCTCTCTGTAGCTCCATCTCTGCTTTAATTGGCCAAACTGAGAAACTCTGCCCCAAAGGATCTCCAATATTTCAATCACCAGACTCTCTAGGCCAAGGAGCAGCACCTAAATCCTTGAGTATTCTAGAATTGTGATGGGAATTATGGACCGTTTTTTGAAGTAATGAAAGATGTCCATTGATACAGTGAAAGTTAGAACTGGAGTTAATCTAAATTCACCCTGAATTGAGTTATCGAGAATAAACCCAAAGACAAAGCTACCTTTACCTCTGAGCCACCACAATTTTTCTCAGTTTTCCCTTCTCTCTTCCAGCTTGACAGAATGGCAGAAAACCAAGATCAAGGAGAAACAAGCCACGACTACCAAACCTCACTTCAGCAAAAGCCAGCCCTGGAAGTTTGTTGCGCTGTCAGCAGGAAAAGCAATATTGAGCTTTGAAAAATTAATATGATGCTCACTTGCTGTCTAGTTCCTCCTCTGCTTGTCAATAATTCTGTTCATTCCACGAATATTAAACCTGTTTGCCAGAGCCCTTAATGTGACAAGAAGCTGATGCCTGAAAGCACGATTACTTTCAACTACATATCATATTTAATTTATTACATAACCTGGTGTTATTGCTTTTATTGATGAACTGTACAGTGTAAAATGATTATTTGTTAAAGATTTCTCTGTAGTAAAGGAAAAAGGGAAAAAAAAGAAGAAGAAGAAAAAGAGAAAAATCTTTACTGCTCCAGAAAGCTGCTTGTAAATGCTTTTCTGAAAAGAAAGAGGACTGGGAGTTACTATTATTACCTGATTTTTGGCTCTTTGCACAGCAGAGCAGATCCACCTTCCTCCATCACTTAATTCAATCCCTCACTTACACAGGGACGAGCAGCAGAGGAGCAGAGTGAAGCTTTTCCTGATGGGATGATCTGTGTGGAACTCCTCCCTGCTCTGTGCCATTACATCCAGCCACTTTGGTAGGGCAGGAAAATCTCAGTCCCACATCGAAGCTCGAGCTGCATTTTCTGCTTTGTGTCCTGTGATGTGTTCAGAGCTGCTGGGGCTCTGTCCTTGACACCCAGGGACTGCCTTGGCCCTGCTCTGGCGCCAGCGTTCCTCTGCTGCTGCACGTGGGCAAAATGAGAGATGAGATTCCTGCCTGGCAGAAACATTCACCCTGATTTGGGAAGGCAGGAAACAAAGGAGTTTGGTTTGTGCATATGAGGAACAAAGGAGCAGAGATACATTGGAGTTAGGGCTCATATGGCAACTTAATTTCAATAAAGAGAGCATTTCCTTGGCTTCCAAGCTGTCCTGTGGAGTTGTTGGTATTTTTATGGATGCTAAAGGAAGCAGATATCTTGGGTGATCACTGTGGATGCTGATGGTTGAGTCACTGGATCATCCCCACTGTCTATTTTTTATTTAAGGACTCCAGTTGAGAAGCAAAAATGACAATGTGAGAAATGTCTCCTTTGGGGAAGTCAGCCCTGAGAGGTTGTGGTCCTTCCCCAACACTTCAGCTCCTGAGGACAGGACTCTGAATAACCCTCTGGACCTCCCACTGAACCTCTCTGGATCTTGGTTTCCTAATTCTAGACCCACAGACTGAGAATATCCCAAACAAAACTGATCAGGGCAGGAGACTGCAGAGGAGCCAAGAGGTCCCCAGCAGAGTATTTTAGTCCTGACACCATCCTCTTCCAAAAATACACGGCTTCCATTTGTTACGTGGTGGGAGGGGTGAAACTCACTCTATAAGAAAATGGATTAAAAAAATCAAACCACAAAGGAAATGCACCACTCAGTCTCAAGTTTTAGAAATTAATTATCTGCCGATTCCCGAAATCATGATATTAGCTGGAGTTTTATCTCTGGTTTCACTCAGGTAGCAACCCAGCATTTTGAACAGAAGGAATTTTGAAGTCTGCTAACTAAATAGAGATGTCCCTCCCGATTAGAAGGTGCTCTGCATTTCCATAATGCACTGGGAGAAACACGGTCTCGGAAGGGTTCTTGGGATGGTTTGATACTGAAACAGATGTAATAAAGACTTCAGCCTGCTGCTGAGAGACATGTCTCTGGCAAATTGGCTACAAACAATAACTAGTGATGACATTGATATGAGAAGGAAGAATTAAGAAATAAGGACGCCTGGCTTTGGATGCATTTCTGCTCATGGCTGATTGCAAATACCAGTTGAGGATCTTATTGGTTGGGCTTTTCTAAAATACCTTTTTCCCTGCTGAGTTTTTATTTTCGAGTCTTGGACCTCATGCTGCAGCTTCTCTGTTGACCAGGAACTTCTGAGAGGCTCTGATTCCATGCAGCTGTCTGAGTCCAAAAAACAGAAGCAAAAAATGTGATCACTTTCTTAGCAGTGTTTTGACCCAAGCTCCATTTCCCTGGGTGAAAGCAAATTTCAGGGGTAAAAAAACCACAGAAATACAAACATTTCCCAGAAAGACTCAAATAATAGGAATGATTCAACTTTGCTGTTTCATTGCCTTCCTGACCCTTGCCATTCTCTGCCTTCCAGACGCCAACAGGATCTTAAACAAGATTCTGGGAAACACAAGAGACCTGCAGCCTCTGATCACATAAAAGGAATAGAACAGGGAGAAGAAAAGAAGGGGAAAGCAAGCTAGAATAAANGGAAGAAAAAAAGTAAGAAAAACAAAAAAAAAAAAAAAAAAAAAAAAAAAAAAAGTGAGCTACAGACCTGATAAGATTTTTAGGTGTCCCAGGGAATTTTGCTCATCCCAAAGACATTGGTGTTTATTTGAATGAGGATCTTCCTGCTCTGTCGTGTGCGCACAATTTTCCTTCCTTCCCTTTCCCTGGCTCCATTCGCTCTTTTTCTTTTCCCTTCCCATGCTCTTTAATAGCAAAAATGAGGCCTCCTGCTTTGCAGAGGGCCTGCTGAGCCGTGCAGGCCACCGCAGTGGATTCTTCTCTGCCAGGCAGGCTTTGGAGCGTGACTCGTTTTTCCCCAAATCACTGCTCCTCCTGGCAGCCCAGCCAGTCCCTCCCTCCCTCCTGCCTGTGCACAAATGCAGGTCCCTGCCTGGCACAGCCATTCATCTTCTGAAGGACATGAAAGATGCCTCACTGACACCTGCTTTTCTTCTCTCGCCTCCCCATCCCTCATTCCAGCCATCCAAACTGAATTCTCAGGTAATTAAAAAGAAAGCAGATATGGGAGGTGCAGGGTTTTTTGGTTTTGTTTTTAAAACTCTCCCTTATCTCTGAGGAATTTACTCAGGAGTTGGTTTCTCAATCCCTTTTTATGCCTTCTCTGGTGACTTGCTCTGTGCTGGGGATGCAACGCTGACCTCCAGCAGCAGAATTTTCAACTTTTGCTTTGTTCCCAGCACTGTCCGTAAGTGCTTTGCAACTCATTGAAAACCCATTAATTCTGTCTGTGCCCTATCAGATTAAAACTTCTCTTCAAGTAACATTTCAAATACCAGCTGCTTCGCCTTAATATCTTTCTTCAATAACGTTTCTCCCAGCTCCACACTCACACTCCGCTCCCCTGGGTGCTTCGCTTTTCTGGGAGTGTTGTTGATTCTTTAAGAGCACACACTCTCCACTCCCTCTTTCTGCTGATGTTCTCCACTGCATCTTGCTCTCTCCTACTTCATCTCCTCTTTCTCTTGTCCTTATTCTATTCCTCTTCTACGAGGAGAAGCAGCAGGTCTTTTCTACATTTCCCACTCCCAAATTTCAGCCCCAGTAGAGACTTGCTGTTACCAGAGGCTCCCCACTTGGGAAAGAACTTACCCAGCTGCTTGTTCATCGAAACACCAGCCACAGAATTTGCTGGGCCATGGATGTAGAAGCACAAAAATGTTTCTGAGTCACCCTGGAGACACATCCCAGTGATTCAACCAAGACATCCCTGTTTCCACTGGACTGAGTTCCAATCTCTTAGGGCCAAATTTTAGCTCCAGAGAATAGGGAGGCTGTGAGGTGTTTCACACCCCACCAGCCTCACTGACAGGCCTGAGCTATGACTCCACAGCCTCTGTCACAAGGTTTTTGTGGGTGGTAGCTTGTTTTTGTTTCCATCAGTGAGCCCCAGAAGTTATGGATGCAGCATGGAGACCATGACTCAGTACATCCTCCCCTTCCTCAGCCAACACCTTCCAGATTTGGAACAGCAGAGCTTGGACGTAGGTTCAGTGTCAGCAGGCACGGGCTTGTGTAGGAGACAAAAAGGGATGATCAACACTTGATGCCATTAGAAACTCTCTTCTGACATCATTGAGGACCTTCCAGCCTCTGCCCAGAGGCAGAAATTATCCTGGAGTTTGTCATAGTTTCTTTTTTCTGTGTTAACACTTGTCAAAGTGCTCTTTTTAACTTGTCCATTCCCTTAATCCTTCTGCCCTCTGGTGCTGCTTGCCTGGCAGAGGTCTGTGTCTTCTCTGGGTTGCAGGAGGCTGGGGCAGTGCTGAGGGACAGCCAGGCTTCCTCCAGGGAAACAGGGCAGAAGCCAGAAAGAGGCAGAAGTGGGCAGGAAGAAATGGTGATGACCCATAATAACCATCTCTGACGCAGGAAATCTGCGTGTTTACCCAGGGAAAGACAGTGGGAAACGGGGTGGGAGACACCAAATGCCACAGAGATGGAAGGGGCAGCTGTGGGTGAGAGCGTCCTGCCCTCGCAGGTCCCTGTCAGCAGGGGATGGGGAGCACCCTTGGCCTCACGGCAGGGCTGGGTGGGACAGGGACACCTCGAGCCACCCTGGGGAGCTGCTCTGGGGACCTGAGCAGTGCCAAACGGGGGATTCTAAAGCTGCTGCTGAAGAGACCACTCTCAGTTCTCATTCTGGTGCAGCAACAGCCACCACCCCACACCAGGTACCACACCAGACCTTGGCTTCACTGCTGTGCTCAGGATGCTCACATGGACTCAGAGCTCAGCCCCACACTGATTTCCAGCTGATATTCCTCAGGCAAACCCCCACAGCTCCCAATCCCTGCTGATTCCACANACCAGGTACCACACCAGACCTTGGGCTTCACTGCTGTGCTCAGGATGCTCACATGGACTCAGAGCTCAGCCCCACACTGATTTCCAGCTGATATTCCTCAGGCAAACCCCCACAGCTCCCAATCCCTGCTGATTCCACACGTTTTAGGATACGGTGCAGCCAAGCATTAACAGTTTTTTTTCCTGGGTGAATTAGGCAAGGGAGTTTGGCGGGGCAGAATCGTCTTAACGTGGTCGGAAATGTTCAAGAGGAACAGACACAAACCTCTGCATGTATTTCCTTCAGTGCATTTGGGGAGAGGCTGCCTGCAGAGAGAAGGAATGCTCCATATGGATTTCAACCTGTGCAAGGTGGAATGGACTCAGCTGAGTAGTTTGCAATACATAATTTATCAGAGGAGTTTATCTTCTATTTTTGCTCATGGTATTGCTCAGATTGTTGTGGGGTTTTTTTCCACAGCCCTTCATTATTCAAGCATAGTTGGGGATTTTACATATATATATGTATGTATAGATAAAATCTCTAAAGGTTTGTCTGAAGAGGTTTTAGTTGGTCTCAGTGTTTCAATTGCAATGTGTGAGTTGAATCGTGTGTCCCTGGTCTTATCATTCACAATAGGAAGAAGTTGCAATAACCACTGAATAGCCATGCACATTAATTTTGAAATTCATGTTCACCTGGAAAAATTCTCTGGGATGAATGTTTATTGCTGTTGTTGTTTATTACTGTTTATTTTATAATAGCAGAGGAGCTCCATTGTCCCTGGTCTCCTGGTGGACACCGAGGGGTGCAAGACAACTGAAGGAACTTCATTATATGTTTGGAGGATGCATTAATACCATTATATTCTTTCTGTCTAATATTTTTTCCTGAACTAAATACTTAATTCTTCTTCAAGGACCAGCTTTAGCATTCGCAGGGCCCTGTGTGAAATCAACACAGCATAATCACAGAGGAAAATTATATAGAGGGGAGTATTGGAGACTGGAATTATGAAAACTATATATAAAAAAATCCAGACCCATGCTGACTCCTTTCTACTTCCAGCCATTTATCTAGACCTGGGCTAGTGGGACAAAAAAAAGAGCAAATAGTTGGGTTTGCACCATTACAAAGTAATCTTAAAAGAATTTATTTTACAATTTCCTAATCATTCCATCATTAGTAGCTCAGCCCACAGCCAGATTGTGCAATGTGCTTTCACGTGGGTTTGAAATTTAAAACAGGTAGAAGGATCTTTCACACTAAAACTGCTTCCAGAAGCTGTTGATGGCCTAAAGTGAGGTGTTTTAGGGGGAAGGGTAGCATCCTTAAACCTATTTTACCTTGTCTCTCACCTCTCAGTGAATCAGGACACAGGAAAATCTTTCTCCGTGTTTCCCCTAAAGCCAAGTCCCCTGATTTAGACCATTTTTGGACCAGGGACTAAAACGCTGTCATTGTTCAAAGCAATGGCAAAACTCAGAAAAGTCAATCTCCTAATGATGTCTACGGTTTTGAAAGGAAAAAAATAAAAGAGGGAGGGAAGGCAGAAGGACTACCTGTGATGTTCAAGACTAAAGCAGCTGCAGACTGGAAATGAAGCCCCTTTTAAATGAAAGCTGGAGTCCCCAAAATCTAAAGCATCCTGCTTAATTAGGCTCTTCTGCAAAACACAGACAACAAATGTTATGGTGAGGCAGCTCCTGGGGTTTATTTCCTTGTTTATTTGTCTGTCTGTTTCTGAGCAGCCAAAGAAAACTTCTCCAGGGACCTGTTTGATTCCTCTCTGCAGTCTGGGCTGGAATATTGATCCTGGAGAAGAGATGGGTGTTTTGTGTCTGCGTGTTGGAGAAGAGATGTGAGTTTTGTGTATATGAGCTTTGTGTATGCGAGCATGTGCAAGCTTGTAGGAATGCAGAAATGGTGAGAAAGGCTTGGAATTCACCTGACAGCCCCACAATCCACCTGACAGCCCCATCTCCTCCCCACAGCTCCTTTTCTCCTCCTCTCTCCAAGCCCAAGCTCAGATAAAGTCATGTATTGCCTTTGCTTCAAAACCCAGCTCTAATTTTCTGGCTAATGAAAGACGTATTGACAAAAGTTGACATTAAGTGGAACTAATTACACTGTAACTGCTAAATAACTAAGAAATAACTACCCTGTAATTTATGGTGCAGCATGGACTCCGTGCAGCAGCTCTCAGAGCTGCTCTGTCTGTGCTGAGCTCACTGGTGCGTGAGCTGCAGAACTTTTCCCTTGCCAGGAGGCTCCTGTGGATGTGAAGCTGCCAGCTTTGCAAACACACTTGGCCATGATCAGAGCACAAACCCAGTCGGGCTTCCCACAGCCCTCCAGAGCAATAGGATACGTGACTGCCTCCATTTTATTCCTGGTTTTCATTCAAAGCCCTAATCCCATCCGGGATGCCATCTCTCTCACCTCCTGCATCAGCTTCCCATTGTGGATACCAAGGGCTGGGATATACAAAAGGGCTGGTGTGGGGTCAGGTTTGCTGCCTGCTGTAATTGTGGCACCAAACTCATTCCTCTACTCAAATAATTTGTTGAAAGAGGCATTAACCATGATCTGAGAGTGAGATTCCTTGCTTTCACAAGGAGGATGGGGGGTGCCAAGGGACAGCTGGAATCTCTCCCATACATCACTGTCAAACAGCAATATCAGCATCCAGCTCAGAAGATAGGTTTAAATGTGCCCTGTTCCATCTGATCAAACTCAGAATTTCTTAGACTTCATCATTAAAGTTGATGAGAAAACAGGCATTTGGTCTCCAGAGAAATCTGGCAGCTAAACTTTTGTTTATATCTCAGACAGGACCAAATCAGGAAATACGGGTTTGAAATATTTCTGTTGAGAAGCGTCTTGGGGTGATTTTATACTTTATTCCCTAATTGTCTGCTTTATGCCCAGAAGTGGCTTTAAAATGGACCCACAGTGGGGCAGGAAGCATTGGGCTCCCGTGTGCTTGGTTCAAACCCTTTCTTGCAGCACAGACTGGGACATTACATTGTTCCTTCTGTTGAATTAGTATTTGCTTGCTTAGGCAAGAAGCTTTATTTTTTCTTTCCCCACCTTTTTCCCTGGACTCTAGCAGAGATCCTTCAGTTGTTTTTTGTTTTTTTTTTCCCTTGAACTATTTCAGCTTGGGTTTTTTGGGTTTTTTTTCCCCTCCACTCTCGGGAGCCTGCAGGGGCTGGGCTGGATGGTCTGGGCTCCAGGAGAGACCGAGCCAGCAAAAGAGAGGACACCGATGCATATTTCACCTAGGTCAAAGTTACAAAGTGTTTACAACTTAGCATATAAGATATGTATGTAACCTGATGTCAATATAACCCAAATCACGAGTTTTCATCAATATAACACGAAGCATAACTTTCTATACTTCTATAGCCTAAATCATAGCTTTCACTTATGGAGCCTGAATCATAGCTTCTATACCTATATAACCTGATACTTATATAACCTGAATCATAACTTTTGATACCTATATCATAACTTTTGATACCTATATAACCTGATATAAATAACTTTTTATACAATGTAATGGCTAGTATATGGTTAACTAGTTGCTTAAATGCTGAATAGACAAAAAGAGAGAAAAAGATTCGCTAGGTGTGTGGCTTCAGAGGTAGATAAGGGTAATACTAATAAAAAGTTGGCAAGTGCAAAGCCAGTTAGCCACAAAACAAAGAATTTAGGCCTGTTAAGACCAGAGAGACCAAGGAGCACCATAACTACGCATACTCCGAAGCCAAAGTTGAAAAGTTCAAGTGAAGAAGATTTTAGAAGCCTTCATCAAAGACCCCTGAAGACCCCGAATTAGGGGACCACAGGCGCAGTGAGAAGAAATTATCTAATTACCATGAGATCATGCTGTGTAAATTAGTTCTGGCGTGTGTGTGATGACGCTGTAATGACACAGCAATAATAAGCATAATTTACTGTATAAATATACCACAGCACCTGACAAGGGTGGGTGAGTTGGGAGGAGAAATCCCGTCACCACCAGCGCTGCAATAAACAAATACCTGCTCTACAGACATCGGGCTGTGGGGATTTATTTCCAGTTTGTCTTTTGAGCATCAACACCAAAACCCCTCCAGCTCCGCCTGCTGTGAGGAGGAGACCAAGGCCAGAAAGGTTCCCAGCTATTCTGGCCGAGCTCCTGTTCCTCCCCTTCCCTGAGGGAAAAGGGCCAGCTCCCATCTTTGCCTCCCGGCCACGCGGCCTGATGGGGGCTGGGGGTTAAGGTTTTGAAATTTCAATGTCCAGCATTTATCGAATCCTTTTCCTTGCCTTGTGGGCACACTTTTTTTGGTTAATAAACAGTTTGGTTTTGTTTTTTTGTTTCACTTTGTCAGGAAAATTAATGCACAAGCACCAGAGGTTTATGTCCAAAAAGGAGACAGAAGAGTCCTGTTACTTTATTCGAATAAAGGGAGAGGCCGTGGGGCATTCCCCTGGGGTCTCTCAAATTTTTGGAGGATGCAGCCTCCTTTTTATCCCAATTTCCTGGCCACATTTCCCTCTCTCTTTCCCCATAGGCTGAGGTACTTGAGAGGTACAGACTTCCTGGAATGCCTGATATCTAAGATTCCCTTCTAATGTATAATCCCTCTCTTAATTTTTAATTCTTGGAATTCATGGTTCTTACCATTGTCTCTTTCATCTTTCAATGTACAATTTCATTTCTTAGTAGACTTACAGAGATTTGCAAGGACAAATCTCTCATTCCATTCATCAATCGGTGGAATTCTTCCCATTGTTTCTTTTATCTCTCAATGTTAGTCTTATCTACAGCAGACCCACAGCTTGTTTGTAAAGGCAAACCCTCAATCCTTTCAACTTTCACCCACTGGTATTCATTTCTCTCATTGGCAACTGGGATAATCAAAGCCCTTCTCTTTAGAGGAAATGCTCATTCCAGGGTGCTTTTTCCTAAAATTTGTCTCTAAATAGAGACAAGACGTTATGCCACCACCTCCTGAAGTGCTTCATTTTGATATTATTGAAACACAGTTTAGTACTGCAATACTGGATGGTATATAGATATGTAAGAGAATAATATTAGGATTCTAATATAGATGTGAAAACAAGTGGGAAATGGAGCAGGAAAAAGTTGAAATATTAAAAAATTTAAAATCCATTCTGATTTCCAATTGATTCAATATTTTGCCTTTGAAATGTCATTGGAATTAGAGTACTCTAATGAAGCATTCACAATTTTACCTATTACCTAAAGAAGAACAGCCTTTTCCCATGGGGGAAATGTTCCGTAGACCAATTTACAACTGAGTGCAAACCACAAAATTTTTAGCCTGGAAACTCTTCAGTGCAGGAGTCAGAACTTTGTGCTTTGGTGGTACAGCTCCAAGCACAGCAGGACAGATCTCCAGGCACCCCTCCACTGAAAGCACAAATAATAGAGCTGTTGGCCAGGAGATTTGCTGATGAGCCCCAGAGGAAGTTATAGTGTGCATAAGAAAACCAGAGAATTTGGAGGTAATGAGAGAAGGGAGAGAGAAAAATCACTCTGTGTTGGAGACAGGAAGACAGACAGAGAAAAGAGAGTGAGATTGCAAAGATAGACAGGTGGGGAGAAAGGGAGAGAGGTGCAATTCAGCTCCTGCTCCTGCCTGATTTGTTCCACCTCCATTATCATGCACCAGAACAACTCATTCTTCTTTTTTTCCAGAAAGCGTAATAATGTTCCACAGGTGAAGGAGTTATCTCAGCTTTTCTCTTTTCCAGCAAAGCTAACACTCAGTACATGAAATAAAGGTTATCTGGAAAAATAGGCGCTGCAACTCGCATACAAAGGAGCCCTTTCCTGTGACAAGGGAGTCTTTTCTGAAGGGGTCTGTTAGGTTTTGTGCTCAGAAGAAAAAGGGGAAGAAAATGGAATTGACTGCTTCGTCCCCCTGCCAGGTTGCCAAATTGACTTTTGAGCAGGAGCTGGGAGACTTTCCCGTGGCATGAAGAGCAGGTTATCCCTAGGGGGATGGCAAGGATGGGGATGAAGAGGAAAGCAGTGCTCCTGGCCATGCAGGGCATTAGGACAAAACTCACCTTTCACATCTCTCCCAAATGCATGAGGTTAGGGATGGTCTGAAGGGCAAAGCCCCTGTCTGCAGAGTCCCAAATGCACAATAAGGAGAAGGAAAAGACAAATCCCACGCAGGTTGTGTGTCAGGATGACAAGCACAGCACACACCTGCCCATGCTGAGGGCAGCGGAGGATGCTGGGTGCCCAGCCTGTGTGCTCAGCATCCCTGTGGGGTCAGCATCCCTCTGTGCTCACACCCCTGTGTGCTCAGAATCCCTGTGTGCTCACACCCCTGTGCTCACATCCCTGTGTGCTCACATCCCTGTGCTCAGAATCCCTGTGTGCTCACACCCCTGTGCTCACATCCCTGTGTGCTCACATCCCTGTGCTCAGAATCCCTGTGTGCTCACACCCCTGTGCTCACATCCCTGTGTGCTCACATCCCTGTGCTCAGAATCCCTGTGTGCTCACACCCCTGTGCTCACATCCCTGTGTGCTCACATCCCTGTGCTCAGAATCCCTGTGTGCTCACACCCCTGTGCTCACACCCCTCTGTGCTCACACCCCTGTGTGCTCAGCATCCCTGTGGGGTCAGCATCCCTCTGTGCTCACACCCCTGTGTGCTCAGAATCCCTGTGTGCTCACATCCCTGTGCTCAGAATCCCTGTGTGCTCACACCCCTGTGCTCACATCCCTGTGCTCACA